>CABFOW010000492.1:79675-94862 GCA_902141385.1 Timema californicum | reverse complement strand
GGGGGGGGGGGGTTGAAGAAGTGTTTTGAGAGCGCAGTCGACGGAAACTGTAGACGCCACGGATTCTCACAAGGGAGTAGCGTCGCCAGCGCCTACTATAATAAGGGGATGAATAATGACTATTGTTTGTAGGTTCAGAGACTAGGAGGTGGAGGGATGAGAAGGAAGGGGGGGGGTAAAGGGGGAAGGGTAGGAGGACAAGTTCTTGGTACTTAAACAAACAAGCAAGCCCTACCGGAAGATGCGTCAAGTAAAAAGAGAGTGAAAAATGGTACATCGTGTACTGTGCATCCTAGAGGTAGTATATTTCACTGTATTCTTGTTTCCACGATGACGTAGATTTTATCTAAGATGCATTTTGTAAGGTCACTGAAAATATCAGTAGAAACCAAATACAAAAAAAAAACATGTTTGTATTACCAGTTCTAGTACAATATAAGGGTCAAAGGAAAAAATGTTACTATAATCAAATGCTACTTCTAAAACTATTTAGATATAATAAGAAATATAATATGAAAGTTTTCTCTCCACACTTGTTCTAGACAGGAAATGTTTATATTATTGCCAAATTGATTACATCATAAATATACAAACACTACATGCACTATGTATATAATAAGTGATGAATCTGCTGTTTATCGTTTTCTTGGCACAGAAAACTATCCCAACTTTTTTGGCAAATAAATACTATGCCAAATAAGTGTAGATAACTTTGATCGCTATGTATTACAGATTTTATGGAAAGATGAGCATTCCCTATTATTTTATAGTTTGAGGGAAGTAAACTTTCTAAATAATGGAGAGAAGTTGTGTCATATTATTACAAATATTTAATAATGGTGACTTATTAACTAATAAAAAATAATGTATATTTTTAAAATCTCATACCACCTAGACTTTATTACTTTTTTCCGTAGAATTGAAGTTATTACTCAGAAATCGTAAAATATTTGAGAGTAAATTATTTATAATATATTATTGTAGAAACATTCCATCAAAGACCATAAGTGAAATAAAGTGCATTTTTACAAAAACATGTAAAATCAAAAGTAAAATCTTTGTCCACAGAATTCTTCAATTAACAAATATATTTTCTATTATCTTAGAAATTATTGCTTTTTTTAAGAAAGATTCTATTTTTGTTAAAATTTATTTCTATTTTTAATAACACCACAACTTTAAATTTATAAACTAGTTCGTATCTCTAGAAGTTGCCGAAATGTGACCAAACTTGTAAATTTCCGGTTATGTTAAGTACCCCGAAAGTCATTTCTACGGTAAAATTAGACTTGCCTTTTGATTTGCTATGATTGACAGTGTTTATATACAAAATTTAATCGAATACGTTGAAACATATTCTGAGAAAATCAATTTTTACTCGTATCACCCGTAAATAAGTTACCCTTAATTTTATAGTTTGATATCCAATTCAAAATGAACCCCCTAGGAAACTTATTAAAACTTTAAATACTTATTTTTAGCCCAATTGGTAATATGGTTTAGGATCTAATTGCAGTAACAAACAGACAAACGTCATTTAAAACAAAATAAAGGATGTTTAAAAATGTTTATCCGAATTCATCAAATTATATTTTTGAAACCTTGAAAGATGTCTAGCTGAAATGTGCGTGGCCAAAAGTTTTGGGGAGTCTCCGTTAGATGTCGGTCTGCGCGCTCCCCTTGAATGTAACATCAGTCAGTTACAAGATGGCATCCGCTCAACAGAAGGCGTTTTGCGTTTTAAAGTTCAACCAGAGTGAACTCGTTATTTCAGTTCAGCGTGCGTTTCGTCTGAGTTTTGGTGTCGATCCGCCACGGCCAAAAAACATTCATCGTTGCTATCAGCAGTTTGAAGAAACGGGGTATTTGTACAAGGGGGAAAACTCCAGGTTGACCACGCACTTCTCAGGAAAGTGTGCAAAGAATTCAACAGGCATTTGATCGAGGCTTGCGTAAGTGTACTCACCCAGCTAGCTGAAGGTTGAAACTTTACGAGTTTGTGAGTATTTTGCACTTTGATCAATATGTGTAAAGTATTTTATTCAATAAATATAGCTATTTAAAACTGAGTCATACTTTTTGAAACAATCTGTACCTTTTCGGTTCAAAGAGTCATATAACGTCATCATAAATCAAAACCGAGTTCATTTTTGTATGATCAAAATACCTTCCCTACCTTAAGGGTATGAGAAAGTATTATTATTATTATTATTAGCACCGCGTCTTACTACCCGTTCGGGTTATACGCACTTACGCTAATGTGTAATGGTATAAATCTTTGCCGGGACCGAGGATTGAACCCCGGCCGCCAACATAGAAGTCTGACACCTTACCCCTAGACCACCAGGTCACCATGAGAAAGTAACAATCAGATAAGAGGAAGAATCGAAATCCATATATAAAATATTTTAATCGATACCATCTTTGATCAAACCAAAATCTTCTACATTTGTGGTCAACTACTCTAATCGCATGTATAGTAGTAATGGCATTTTTTTAAACGTGGCAGTAAAAAAAATTATACACTATATAAGATATGAGTCTTAGAGTTAAATTAGTAACAAAGAAATATAAATTTTAAAATATAATGAAATACAATACCTAAGGTTTTAAACAACTTCACTGACAATACTTTAAATGTTTCCAAAAATATGTACAAAGATAAAAATAAATAGCTTTACTTTATAGTTATAAAAGTTAGAATGAGTGCTAGTTTTATAAAATATTTAAGTATAGATTTGAACCGTGTTCAATGAGATATTTCCCAACTGTAAAGACAATTCGAGGTTCTCTCTACCGGTGAAGGATAATCCATAAAGTCTCGTGTGGTATTCCTAGCCCTCCGCAGTGGAGTTCCTCTTATTCGTCATCGTCCATGGATATAGGAGAACACGCAAAACACCACTTTGTGTCCGTGGAGATACGCAAACGTCGCATAAAAAAGATTGCGGGAGAAGACAGCAATCCCATCAACGTCTCAAGGCAGTCGTGGAAACAAAACGTTAAATTCCTAGACCTCGAATTCTTTACTCCATTGTATTTTACACAGTGGAAAAATGTTTTTTTCCCCCTAGACAGATTGGCACGCCACCTAAGAATTCTCTAGAGTTTGTAAAAATAAAACAAGTAATTGTGTTGTATTTAATCACAAATCAATGGTACAAGGTAAAAAATGAGAAAAGACACACTACACACGATTTCCAGCAAAACAGCTTTTATATCTCAAACCCCATTAGAGCTCCCTCATATCCTTTTTTTTTTAAATTAATTTAAATATAACCAAGACATATTTAAACCATAATCTAAAGTGCATTATAAATGTCTTCAGATTGTATAACAGAGGGAAGCAAAAAGTCAATTTAATCTATTATTGAAAATTCCCCTGTAACCTTCATTGTCATTTAATAGTTAAAATGGGAAAACACAATGTTCATGATAGAATGGATTTATTAATTTTATATATTATTTTCTAAGGTCTGTCTTAGTTTGCCAATAAGAAATTTTTGGATTTGAGAGTAATATTATGTTTTAATATATTTTATAAATATATATAGAATTTATTTATTATCTTAGGCACAATGGCTATTAACGAATGTATCCAAAGTGTGAGAGAGTTTAGATTGGTAGCTTAGAATAAGTTACCTTCCCTAACTTACTCCCAGTACATTCAATAACGATTCGTAATTTGGCCACTCCATCATCGGGGATACAAAATATAGTGATCCTGTCAGCTGAGATTACGTGGCTACTGATGTGGGTTTAAATGTCTCCATTTCTTACTCAACTACACACCAACCTTATCAATGTGGTTTGATAGTATTGTTTTTTTTATTTTGTTTCTAAGATAATCACATATTATTTTATAAATGTAACCCAATTTGGTGGCCACACAGTCTAAGGCGTCACTATCAAAATATACTAGAATGCTGATGACAGGGATATGATGGTTCGATTCTAGTCTGGTGTAATGAAGGTGGTTTTACCTAAACATTCTCCCACATTATCTCCACACACAAATGCGGGTACAATTCATCTAAATTAAATCTTCCTCATTCCTAACACATTAGCGTAGCTAGTACATAAGTGTATAGACTGAAAGGTTAGTAAGACACGGTGCTAAGCAAAATTATAATACTACTGTAATACGCTACTGTCTAATTTAGATGTATGCATGTTATATTAACACAGAAAGGACATCGGATGATTAATATTTAGATTGATAAAATATACCCACACATGACCGTGAAATCTACGATGGACTATTAATTTCTTTTTAAAACCTTAATGATCACATATTATCAGCATAGGATTCCCGTCCTCCAGTGTCAAAAGAGTCAGGCAAGATATTATTATTATTAGCACCGTATCTTACTACCCGTTCGGGTTATACGCACTTACGCTAATGTGTAATGGTAGAATGATTGTGAGATGAAATGGAGGACCTACAGTTAAACGTGGAATCCAAACCACGGTGGAGGCCTGGCATTCCCCACATTCACAAGATGTCTTGTCAAAGGTGAAGGAAGGGTTTGGTAATCAGATAAATCTGTGCCGGGACCGAGGATTGAACCCCGGCTACCAGCATAGAAATCTGACACCTTACCCCTAGACTGCCAGGTCACTGTCAGGAAAGATAAAAACGCTAAGGGGTTTCAACCAGATTCGTCTCTGGTTGAAGTTTTTTTTTAATAAATTAATTAAATTTTAAACATTACAGTTCAATTCATAGCCAACCTTATTTGTGTGTATAGCAACATCTATCTCTTCCTACACAGCGCACTATAAACATTATTTACGTGTTAGAACAAGAAATTTAAAAACTTAACATCAAAGTAACTTTCCTGTTCGTTTCACCCCCCTTCGAGAGTTCATCAGGTTTAAACATACCTGTTCGCTCATAAGAGTAAAACAAGTAAAAAAAAAAAATCAAGGTGAGAGCTTTCCCAGAAATGAAGTTGAAAGTGGAGGGAAAAAATAATGTGAAAACGGTAGCACACAAAGTTGTTTGCATGTTTATCCTGAGTGTTTCATTAATTTATTCAAAGATATTTTCGGTAAAATGGGTCTTAATGGATAACTTTATGAATTGGGATGATGTGTGCTCTTTGTACACAAAAGAGAAATCAGACTACATTAAATAGGGGATAAAATACCCTTTGGAAGGAAAAAAGTTTCTCACATATGAGCAGGTGAAATAGCATGTGAATTTTGTTTGGTCTCTCTATTTTGCAGTATTTTTCAGTTAGACCCTATAAGGAATGTAAGTGTTCAAATACTTGCAAGGAGATTGTAAGTGGATTTTTAAGGTAAAACACCTTGAACTAAACATAATTGGCAACTAAAATATTCATCGGTAAGGAGTCACACTTCAGTGCTGTGTGTCCGAGGCTCAATCCTCGGTCCCGGCATAGATTTACCCTAATGATGAACCCTTTCTTCGTCTCTGAAAAGACATGTATTAATCACAGCTTGAGAATGTGTGGAGTCCCAGGCCTCCACCGTGGTTCGTGATCCTACGTTAAACTGTAGGTCCTCCATTTCATCTCACAATCACCCTACCATTACACATTAGCGTAAGTGCGTATAACCCAGACGGTTATAAGACGCGGTACTAAAAATAATAATAAGCGGAATAAATTTATCTCACCTTAAAATAAGACTTCTGTTCAGAAAAAAATATATATGATTACATTTAATATAAAAGATAATTTCGTAAATGGTTAGATATTTATTCACCGAGTCAATGAATATAGGTAGAAATAAAGTAAGGTAATATCTTTATTTTATTTACTTGAGGTATCTATCTTGCACATTCTGAAACTACTGATTGTATCAGAACACGTGAATTTCCATGATCGAGAGCAAAATAGCCAACAATCTTTGCTGAAAAAGGTATTCTTATATATATTCCAGGGTTATTTAATATGCTACATTCTACAATAGGACTGGCGGTTTTACTTCCCCTCTGAAGGAGATTATTCTACGGATATTTATCGCTCAGGAAAAAATCAACGACTCAAGCTTGGTTTAAACCCACGAACATCGTATCCTGAAGCAAGAACTTTACGCCAAGACTAATTAAGTCGATGAAAGGTAATACAATTATTATTTATTAAGGGATTAATTCAAGAATATTAGGTTTGATTAAAATTGGATTGTTACAGTTATATTATGAAAAAAAATCATCTTTTTTTACGTAAACTGGTGCCCATTATATTAATTTAACATGTTTAGTAACCCGCCTCGGTGGCGTAGTTGGCTAACGCGCTAATCGTATTGAGCTCGACCACTGAGGATGGGGAGATCGAGGTTCGAATCTCGGTCGGGTGAACTGAGGTTGGTTTTTTCCTAAATGGTTTTCCACTCTCCCTCCACGCAAATACGGGTTCACTTCCTCTAATTCTACCTTCCTATTTCCTAAACCACTAGCGTAATTAGTACTTAAAGAGTATAACCCGAAAGGGTAGTAAAACGCGGTGCTAAATAATAAGAATAAGAATAAAAAATATGTTTAGTAAGTGTTAATCGATGATTTTCTTTTTCTTTGACCGCCAAATACTATCTACCATTTGGAAATACACAGCCAGCTATGACTTGGTTGTCGTGAGAAAAGACGTAGTTATATTTTATTGTAGACTTTTCATGGAAAATTAAAAGTTTTGTAAAATTAAGTTCAAATAGTTTTTCTTTCTATGGTTTTGTTTTACATTTCCTGGGTAGTTTGGGCCGTGGGAACAAAATTATCATAAACTTTTAATATTGCGAAGGATTACTATGTTATTTCATAGTCCAATCAGATGTATTATTTCTATTTTTGTCAATATCAAGAATTGAACAAAGAGGTGTATATATCGTATTATAATGTGATATATTATGTATGCTCTATTTATATATATAGGTGTGTGGGGGGAGGGGCTGGCAATGGGTGTTGAGTAATTAATTGGTTTCAATTATACCACAAATAAAAATCTAATATATTTAAGCCTGGAGAATGCGCAGTCCAGCCAGTAGATCCTGCACGACATATCAATATTTTGGAAATTGTTTGTTGAGAAAATTCTGATCTGGTCTAGGATATGATGGTATAGTAGCGTTTAGTGGAATAACTAGGCTGTTACTCGGTAACAATGTCAAATGGTACCTATGTTTATATTTAATGAGTACCCTTTTACCTTGTTTTCAAGCTACATCCAAGTGATTCCAACAAACTCTACTTACTATACCACCACATTTTAGCCGAGGCCAAAAATTTCTTTAACGAACAATTTCCTACAAAAAAAAAAAGAAGACATTTCATGCAGGACTTACTGGCTGGCCTGTGCATTCTCCCGACCTAAATCTATTTGATTTTTATTTGTGACGTAATTGAAACAAATTAATTATTCAACACCCATTGCTAGCATTGAAATAATTCGTCAACGCATACAAAAAAGATGCCAACAAATCTCACAAACACCTGGTATTTTTTAAAGAGTTTGGCATTCCACGCCCGAAGTCAGCTTCAGCCGAGGTTGGTCATTTTGACCACTTCGTATTATGTTAAGCAGCTACGTATTACTGATTACAAACAATACTATTTAATTTAATTTAATTTAATTTATTTGAGGTATTTAAAATGCCCTTTTTAAACCGACGCATTATATCAACACACGATATATAAACTAATTTAAATATATAACAGACACAACATCAAGCCCCCAGGGGTTAGTTCATCATTGCGAAAGAGAAAACCCTAATTTAACCAATTATAAATCTTTCGGCCATACCAGGTATGGAACCCGGCCTCCTTAGCTCAGTAGACAGATAAGCTACCAACTTAGCTATGGTGTTGGAAAACCATGACTATTACTTGGAAACAAGTTAAGATGGGATACGTGCTTATATTAACTTTTTTTCGTTGTTATGTGTTTCCTTTCCACTGCTGAAGTTGGTACCACATCTTACTACCTAGTGCGTAGTTTATTTTATGGTATCTATTGCAAGAATGACTTCTTAGAACCGCATACAAACTGTTACGTTCCATGCATAAAATGTACTATTAAATTTAGTGTAAATTTGTTTTCTCTATAGCTTGATCACAAAAGAAAAAATGTAAACTTCAAATCCAAAGATAAAAATATTATTATTATTATTATTATTATTATTATTAGCATCGCGTCTTACTACCCATTCGGGTGATACGCACTTACGCTAATATGTAATGGTAGGGTGATAGTGAGATGAAATGAAGGACTTACGGCTTAACGTGGAATCCGAACTACGGTAGAGGCCTGGAACTCCCCACATTCACAAGATGTCGCTGTCAGAGGTGAAGGAAGGGTTTGGTAATCAGATAAATCTGTGCCGGAACGGAGGATTGAACCCCGGCTGCCAGCACAGAAGTCTGACACCTTACCCCTAGACCGCAAGGTCACCAAAAGATAAGAATAAATACTCAAGTAATATAAGAAGATGGTAAAGTTATTAACAGGATGTATTTATTTTCCAAATGGAAATACCGAGGTGTAATGTTCACCGAGCTACTAGTTTTAGTATTTTACTAAAGTTACATACAATATCAACTTTAAATAGGTCTAGTTATATTAAAAATTATGTCCAAATGCTATTTTTATTTAAATAATGATTTATGTATTTATAAAATACATTCAATTTTATAATTATAGTTATTACAGACTTTAGTTAATAACGCTAATGACTTGCTTTTAAATTAAAATGTAGGTAATCCTCATCTCACATAAAGAGGAGAAAATGATGTTCACACGTTGATAGAGGAGAAAGGAAGAAAGTTAAAGGAAGAGAGCGCGAAGGGATGAAAAGAGACCGAGATATGTAGACTTATAGTACAAGTTATAAGCTTTGTAACCTTGCCGAAAACTGGCAGCATAAAAGTTGGGGTGTTAGTGTAGCGAAAACGAGTGGCAGAGTAAGTTAGAATCTGTGGAACGAGATATGTTACAGTCTGTGAAAAAAAATGGTAGAACACTCAATAAATTAGTACACCTTAACACCAAAATAACAGTGGAAATATATATTTTTAGCTTAGAGAATGAACACATAACTTAAATATTGCTTATATATCTTGTTATTAATATACAGGATATAAGTTTGGGATTAAAATCTATATTAGTAATCTTAGAATAATTTTAATATAAATATTAGAGGTTTGGGAGGTTTCAAAATGTCTACGTTTAAGGTAAAATCACCTTGGCCTGGACTTCAACACAGACAGCCTTAGAATCATCAACAAATTTCTACAGATTAACAAAACAATATTATAAATTTATTGGGATGTATAATTTACTATGCCGTATTTAGTGAGATATTATCATATTTTATAATTTATTAGAGAGTATTTTCGGTGACCTGGCTGTCTAGGGGTAAGGTGTCAGAGTTCTGTGCTGGCGGCCGGGGTTCAATCATCGGTCCCGGCACAGATTTATCTTATTGCCAAACCCTTCCTTCACCTCTGACAAGACGTGTATTAATCACAACCTGTGAATGTGGGGAATGCCAGGCCTCCACCGTGGTTCACCCTACCATTACACATTAGCGTAAGTGCGTATAGCCCGAACGTGTAGTAAGACGCGGTGCTAATAATAATAATAATAATAGACAGTATTTTAACACAGACTAGGAATTATATTGCATGTATAACGTAAGCATACATATTTTCATGTGTTTCAGGATCAAATAATATGGTATGCTTTGTTATTTTTCTAAACCTTTCTCTTTATTTAAATGCAGTTAATGGAATAATTTAAAGATCAAAGTTTATGTTGTGTGACAACAATAAAAACCTTATTTCCTACTTTAACTTTGCATATTTTCCAACTTCCATTATCTTTATTATAAATACAGACTATACCTAGCTTGGCTGCTAGAAAACTTTTAGGGGCCTCTACGGTGATTTTCAGGTGAAGATGGGGATTGGCCAATAGGGGTAATAGTGGTTTGAGGGAGTAAAATTTCTAGACCACAAGTAGTCTTGGCACCCCAAAAGTTAGTCTATTAACGTTAGACGTTAGCACGAGGTAGATGCCATAAGTGGCCCTTTTTCACCTGATGTTGGTTTCGACGTGGTCTGAATGTGAAATGAGGGAAAGTCATTTTACTTGTGTGAAAGGGCGGGAGGAAGGGGTTACTGAATTTAGCCCTAACTTAACTTCAGTTCATTTTGTTTGCTTAGGAGTTGAGTTTAAAAAAAAATAAGGAGCCTAAAATAAACGTGTCTAATCGTTCGAAGAGGTATTTTATAATATAAAAATACTTATTAAATGATTTTATTAAATATAACGTTTGGTTAGTACACGCTTTCTTAGACTACATCCAAAATGGAAATTTTGTAAGTTGTGTTTAAAAATATTTTTCGTCTATGTTTATCAGATCTATTAGTTAAATTTGAAACAAATATGTTTAAATAAGGTATATATTAAATAAATTAATACCTGAACGTGTAGTAGCATTTTCAAACACGTCACTTTCCTTTTAGACTAGATTTATGATGGTTAAATTAGAATCCTAGTTGGGTTTACTGACGATGTTTTTTTTCTTAAATAGTTTATAACTCTCCACCCGCACAAATGCGTGTACATTTCCTATACAACTTAAAACATCCTAATTCCTTTTCCATTGGTGTAACTAATGTACGCGAATAGCAAGAGCATTTCTAGTACTGGATATAAAATGTAATCAACTTTAGGATGTGGGCTGGGACATCAAATCAAAGTAATCCATGGACAATTACTAGAATGCAAGAATTTTAGTTATTGTTAAAAGGAATTTAGGCGCATAATATATTGTATTATAGGTACATTATATGACAGAGTAAAATCTAATGTAGTGAAATAATTGGACATTTTAATCAAAAGTTATATCAATTTTAACTATAGTTTAAGCGTTCTAATTAACAGGTGAAATTAATTTTGACAATGGGTTTCACTAAAAATCAATATGATACGAGTTATCAAAACATACCAAGCAAATAAGTATAGTACGTTCTCTCTTTATAAAATAGTGTTGAACTCTTACTAATCCAGTTATTTTTATATATCAAAATATTACCTAATTAATATTTTTATGAAATCCGATTTTTTTTTAATATTTGGTTGGCGTTCTTAAAATTACATACAACAATTCTTTAAACACATACTTGCAATTTAATTTCCTTCCTTAATTTTTTTACATAAATTATTAAAAATAAAACGATGAGACTAAAATTCAATGTCAAAAGAAAATATAATACCGTAGAAAAAAAGAACTAAGCACAATGATTGAATTAGTTGTTGCCACACCACGAAGCTAAACGTTAAACGAGTTTAACCAAAGTATCTCATAGTACCATGAATAAAATAATTTCCCTCGACTAAATCCATTTAACAGTTAATTTAAAAGCAATAATTTACTATAAATTAAAACTAATATACGAAGTTTAAGGTAATTTAAATTTTACTTAGAATTCTTTAATTGAAATCTTTCAAGAAATTTATCATCTATTTCATTTGCATACTGTACAGTACATATATTAATTGTCCCAAGCAATATATCAGATTGTATCAGTATTGCCTGTTTGTAAATAACAACACTGTTGGAAATTTAAAAAAAATTATATATATAAAATAATATAGTTATCACGTGACCATAATTTTCTTTTTTCTTTCTAAAACTCCTTGGTCAAATCCAAAACTAATATAACTCTCTTTATATTTTCATGACATCAGAGCCGCTAGAAATATTTGTGACTGCTTATTTACATATTTCCTTCCACTGAAAATGTATAAAAACAAACGCAGTGTTAAAAACCCTACGCATGTAATTACTTACATCCAGAATGATGCTATCTTATACTACTTTTTTCAAAATGTAGTAGTTGATGTTTATATTTAAAAATATAATCCTTCGATAATATTTAGATTTTAAAGATATTTTACAATATCACTCTGAAATACAGCCTGTCATACTTGAAGGTGTTTATATACATCACTTTATGATTACTATATTATTATTAATTGACAGTATTCAAATTCAAATTATGGACAAAGTGAATAATTATGCGAGATCAATTACATTTATGTTTTTGTAATCGCATGTAACTACCCGTTAATGTTATATGGATATTGACAAACCATCCCTAACACGTTAGCGTAATTAATCTTTAATTTAGAAGAAATGTACCTATATTTTCGTAGAGAGATAGTGGAAAACCAGTTTAGACAAAATAAATTCACTTAACTCAGACTAGATACATGATCTCCCCGTCATCATCAGTTCGGTAAAGTGCGAGTGTGATGCCTTAAACCATATTATTATTAATTATCATCGCGTCTTACTACCCGTTCGGGTTGTACGCACTTACACTAATGTGTCATGGTAGGGTGATTATGAGAAGAAATGGAGGACCTTCAGTTTAACGTGGGATCCAAACCACGGTGGAGGCCTGGCATTCCCCACATTCCCAAGCTGTGATTAATACAAGTATTGTCAGAGGTGAAGGAAGGGTTTGGCAATCTGATAAATTTGTGCCACGACAGAGGATTGAACCCCGGACCCCAGTACAGAAGTCTGACACCTTAGCCCTAGACTGCCCTAGACCAGAGGATCCCAATTTAGTGTTTGTGAAGAATACAGAGGGGGTCCACCAAGTATCTTAGAAGATAAACTTATTGATATGTCCTGTGATTCAACAATGATGATACTATTTACTTCAAAGCCGTTGTTAGACTTTTGGTTTAGTGCTCACTCAATGTACCCTTTTATTTTAAAATGGAACTAAAGAACATGAAGTGATTTTCCACCAATTATCAGTTCGAGATAAAGGTTTTAGCTCTTGTACCCCTCACCTATTCTGTAAGAGAGCAATCTTACCTTCCCATTATTCTACTATGGCTTAACTTATAATTTTGACTTATAGTGTAATACGTCAAGGTGAGACTGCTTTCATTCAGGTTAAACACAGTGTACATTTTTCAGCTAACAGTTGATAAACGGTATCAGCTATCTCATTAAGTGAGTGTTGAATCTATGTTTAGTATAAGTCTAACGACTCTTTAAAACAACTCATATTTAAAAGTGATAGTAAAATATATAATTTTTGTTCAGGCAGCATCTTACTCACTACCTGTTTCAATAATACTTATTTATTATAATTACTCTAATTGATTAAGTATGAAGAAGGAAGGATTTTAGAAGTATTATAACCGAATTTGAGTAGATGGAGAGTTAGAATCCATTTAGGAGAAAATCGTTAGTAGAACTGACCAAGAGTCAAACACAGATCTCCCCATTAGCAGTGGGCCAGTATAGCACTAGAGTGACACCTTCGGCCATACGGCCACTGAATCAGGTATATAAATGATATTTGTATAATCGGAATATTAATAGGTTAATAGAAATGTGTTTATAATTTAATCCTATGTGAGGAGTTATACGGGAAGATCAAAGGGTAATAATCATGGACTTAGGTCGCTCAGCGATCTGAAAAAGGTCGGGAATTACTCTCTCAGATAAATCAACCATGGGTGATGTTGTATTTACGAATATGTGAGACATCCTTGGGTAAGTTAAACCTTTAACATGAACAATTACGTAACATGAAATAATACCCTAGATAACATTTGTTTATAAGCCTAAACCACATTTTAAATGCCTTTTCATAAGAGCAAATTGAAATTGAGTTATATCGCATCATAAAAATGTACCATTTACTGTATTTTAAGTTATTTTACAATTTATCATTCTTCAAATCTTAATGTCCTGGACCTATTTAATATTTACAATAGTGGACTAGGTATTATACCGATAAATGGTATATATAAAGGAAATAAAACATTTTCGTGGAAAGATATTGGTAAACATTTAACGAAAAACCAACTACTAACCTCATTCGAATTAAAATCTTTTACTATTTTTGATTGTGACTAAATTATATTTTTATAAGAATAATATATTATATAATCGTAATAAGTGATCGAGTTGATAAACCTGAAAACATTACTGGTTTAAGTGTGTGTTAAGCTTTATTAATATATAGTTATTAATATATAGTATAAAACTATTATTTTACATAATCTGTAAATTCAACAAATGTGTATTTAGCTGTATAAATTAAATTAAATGATAATTATGTCCTATTATAATCAATGGTAAATTTATATTCTTTAAATAAGTTATATCACTCAAATATTTTTAAAAAGCGCTTGGTATACCTATAAAATATTCAAATATGAGCAATAAGGTTTATTGGAAAAAAGGTAAAATTAAACTTACATGTGAAGGTGAAGAAACTTTACAGTAACTTTATTAAATCTTCCAAAAGTTTACTAAATTGTGCATCCAATTCATACCTGAAACAAGAGAGAAATCCATACAAGACTCAATTTTTTTTAAATAGTTATAATTAATAGATATCATGTAACTCGTAGATGTAGTTTCACACATTGATTCAGCATAATTTTAATGTAAGTGGGGATTTTAGCAAATGGGACCGCACTTGTAATTTCCAGAAATCAATAGGGTATAGCCCTAAAAATCATTAGTATCTGCTAAAGTTTTTAACATATAAACAAAGTATCATGGTCTGAAAATTGAAAAATGACACCTGGGCACGGGAATCATGGATAGCTCAATGGTAAGAGCATTGGCGTACTAAGCTGAAGGTCCCGGGTTCGATTCCCGTGTCCAGGTGTCATTTTTCAATTTTCAGAATATGATATCTATGAGGGACTATCCCCACTAAAATGCATTAACAATAGTTTCGGCTATTTGTTTCATTAAAGTATCATGGGTTTATATTTCTATAAATGTTTCTAATTTTAATCATTGAATACTGAATTATGATATCGCCTAGTTCATATTTTTATATATTTAAATTAAAATAACACATTCACTATTATAACTTTAATACACTATTAATATATTAAAGCAATTCATAGAAGAGTACATATTTCAAATTTAAAACGTTTTATATAGAAAAAAGTTCGTAAAGTAACTGAAAATAAAAATAAAACTTTACAAACTGGGCCTTCAACAAAGGAAAAGAAATATATTAACATTTAAGTAACACGTTACAGATTCAAATCTACAGTAACGGTTTTGATTTCACGTGATTGTCATAATTCATATAGATTCATTATTTAAATGCGTGCCAAACTCAATAAATCATGGCTCGTAACGCTTCGTGTGTGGGGGGGGG
>CABFOW010000492.1:49008-73793 GCA_902141385.1 Timema californicum | reverse complement strand
CCCCCCCCCCCCCCCCCCCCCCCCCCCCCCCCCCGCCATCGTACCGCCACACACATAACCAACCAGTACCGTGTAGATCCAATGTTCTGAATAAAAGTTAAGTGCTTTTGCCTTTAAAGATTAGCGTCAATCTTCCAACATTTTCCATTATATATTTATATAATTATTATTCTGAATTTTCAACTTTCTGTAGCTTAGCATGCAACTCTGTTTCGTAATAATATATTTGCTAATGTGAAAGGAGACTTTTATTTTTATTTGTTTAATTAGCGCTATTGTAGTGGCTTCCAAATGAAAGGCGGACATTTGCGAGCGCATTGCTGTAGTCTCTTGAGACAATGACCTCTAATCTAACTGAATCATTAGCTTAAGTATAGCTCTTTTGGACAAAAAAACAACAACACACTAGACCAGGGGTCTTCAAACTTTTTGCTATGCAAGCCACATAATATATTTTACACATTTTTGAGGGCCAAAGTAACGTTAGCCGGTTCTTCAAATATCATTATTTTTGTCCTAAATGCCTTGACATGCGCAAATAAATCACAAATCAAATTTGTTTCAACATGCAAATTTATATTCAAGTCATATGGCCAGTCACGTCTATAAAAAATTCCACTTTCCAAGGCCGGTCAGTGTTTGATAAAAGTGATTGACGTTGATTCTTCTCTGTGAGAAATGAATCAATTTATATGCAATAAATTATATTTATAATAATTAGTCAATATAATTACTTTAAAAATATTAGGTAACCTCTTTCAGAACTTTCCTTTGATAGCCCTCTGCCGGGAGACTTGTAACTACCTAAAAATCGTCACATTCAAACCATTCTGTTGTCGGTATAAGTAATGCCGCCTGCGACTGAAAATGAGGGTTTGCAATTCCAACAGCACTCTGGCTTAGTATCATGGGGGAAGCACGCGTGCGGACAGAAAATGTACATGCCAAATAAACTGTGCGGTTAATAAATAACGAAGAGAAACAATTAATTTGTTTGTTGATAAAATCTGGGAACGGGCCGGATATAGCTTTAGTGGTGGGCTGGATGTGACCCGAGGACCGTAGTTTGGAGACCCCTGCACTAGACCATGACTTGCACAGCATACTGACGCTTCTTTTCACGAACAGTGAGTGTGACACATCAGATAGTGAATTAATAAATTAGGTTTCTAGGTAACTCGTTTAGAAAAGGTAACTAAAACAAGTCCAAGAATGCGTCGCTAACGTTACCAAAGTGGGACTTGTGTCTCTTGTTTTTTAAAACCACTTATTAACACTTGTTCAATTCATACGCGTATGATAACTACTCTGATGGTGTAGGAAAGAGGGAAGAAGCATTTTAGGGGTAATCTATTCACATTTGCGTGGAAGGAGTGAGGGAAAGCATTTAGGGGGAAAACCACTCTCATTAGACTCAACATGGATTCGAGCACCAATATCTTCGTCCCCAGCAGGACAATATAACACTAGGGTGATGCCTTAAGGTGGGGTGAAAGGGTGCGCGAGATAAGACCAATGGGTTTGCAGTTCTTATGGCAAAAATAAATAAAATATTGCTACAATACAAACAGAGTTAAATTTTCTTCGCATGTTGATATCAACAGTTCCTGAATATACATCATAAGCATGGTGGCATTATCTAACGAACTTTTTAAATAAAGATAAAAAAATTGTCATTAAATCCCAGGACACCTTTGACAAATATTAAAGAACATTTTATGTCATCATACAAAGAAAATTAAATTATATGTTTGTAATGGAGAAATAATTAATATATTTTAGACAAAAAATGTTTTGCCATAAAAAACTGCCAAAACTCGCGTCCTCTCCCATCCCAACTTAAAGCCGAACCGCTTTAGTTGCCAAGAGGTTTAAGTCGTATTGGTAAGAGAGTTAAGGCGAGCAGAAAGGGGCAAATAACATGTTTCTCAATTTTTATATATTATTTAAATGTGAGGGAAAAAACCAATATATTTTACACTAAATTAATATATATATATATATATATAGTCTTTTTCCGAAAAAGTTATTTGATTAATAACTTTAAAATAAACAATTTAAATGAAAACTAAATAATCACTATATAAATAAAAGCAAACCACATAATAAACTTTTCCACATTTTGAAGATACGTGACTCAGGTGATCTCCACCGGACGTCAGGAAAGCCTCAACACGTTATCCATCACTTTCCTCAGCAAAGATCGTATAATTGTTTCCTCCACACCCTATGTTTAATTTGATTAAGAGGGAGAATTATTCAATTAATGTGTGCGTAAGTAGATATGGTGAGATCCTACCTGATAATGAAGATCCGGTGAAGCAGTAACCCAAGAAGGCCTACCTGGGGTTGTGATGGGATGATCTTGGTGCTTCGGATCAGACGCACATTTATACCAGTTAGGATGAGGATGAGTTTATTTAAACTAGCGAAAGAGAGTGCAAAACACGAAGAGAAACTGAGGAGTTGAGCCGCGGTGGAGACGCACTTCCACCTTTGAGGAAAACACTTTGCGAACTAACAGGAAACGCGCGTAAAAATACGAGAGAGCAATTGTACCACCCTTACAAAACATAATTAATGAAAGAAAAGGCGGTAAACAGAAAAATGTGATACTTACATAAATTAATAATGAATGAATAAAAGATATATTTAATTAAGTAAACAATAATGAAATAGATATTAAAATAATAAAATATAAAGAAATAAATACTAAACACCCCATATAAATACAATCTCTAGATATAAATCAGACTTAGGCACGTTGGTTTAGTCCGGAAATTCTCTCCCACTGACCTAATACTTTTTTTTTATTTATTCCCCATACATCCCTTATAGCCTCGGGTTTAGTTTACACAACATGGCGACATAAGAATCTCGCAGAATACACCAAAGTAAATTACATTAGGTTGGTTATTCCATCATTACCACACTCTTCATGCCCTCTCTTTTAGGATAACTGGAGTAAACTTAAATAGATACAACTCGTGACGTCATTTATCTTCTTTCATATCCTTTGTTGTGACAGCTTCGTCATTAGCTGGTAAGTCAGGGTTGGGGTCTTGGTGCTTACCTTATTTATTTATACACGACTTACCTTCAACTCTTGCCCATTTTATAAATTTACACTAGAAAGTCATAGATCATGAAACGCCTGGAATGTATTTATAGACACTTTGTGAAAAATCGTAATCTTTTTACTTAGTAGAGAAGAGATATATATATATTTTTTTCAAAATGAATGCATCACTCCATTGTTTGTTTCAAGACAAACGTACAACGAAGGGTTTGATAAATAAAATCCGGTCAATTTTTTACTTAATTTCACAAGATTACCACAATAGGAAGTTTTATCGGTTAGGCCTACTTTAACTTGAGGTACAACAATTCCCTCAAGATGCAAAGAATTGATTTTGTAGATAATATGCATGTTGAAGCTTGTTGAATTAAATTAAATTTAACATCAAACTTTTCAAGTCATCAATGTACGCGTTGTTTATTACAAAAAGTAGCTTACCTGCATGTAATACGCTTAGAGATTTCACTAAAACTATGCCATGGTAGAACCAGACCAGGTAACCTTGCAAATATTCAGGGTAAATGGAGTTTACATAGTACAGTTGGTCTTATCTTCATTAAAATCATGGTTGTTGATAACTTGGAATAGTTAATGTGTAGACAACTATATACGTATCATCAGAACGCAGTGTGGTCTTTGACTGCATCTATTGAAGGTGTTTTTCTAAGACTTCTTCCGAATAATTAATGTAGTCTCATCTAAAATTTACCTTCACCCACCTATCCGTTAGTATAAAGGGGTGGTTTTCATCTTCACATATAATGATGTTTTAAGAGCTATTATGGCCACAACGCAAAAGGTTTTTGTGATCAATAAAACACAGACGCTATACTTTGTTTAAAAGTTATTACGGTCGACCACTTTGAGAGAGCAAATATTTTCCTACTAAAATTACGTTAAGTTGCGAAGCCATTATACTTGTGTTTAGTTTTACTTTACTAGTTTATGTTACTATATTTGAATATTTATTTTTGAATCGCGTGTTACTTTGAGAGAGCAAACATTTCCCTACTAAAATTACGCTAAATTGTGAAGCCCTTTTACTTGTGTTTAGTTTTACGTTACTAGTTTATGTTATTATATTTGATTATTTATTTTTGAATCACGGGTGTTTCATTCGTGCATCTGTATGATATAATTTTACAAAACTGAATATGTGTGTACTTTATTAGTACTGTTAGTTTCTTTATCTTAGGTACATAATATATAAAAATACTGGCACATTACTATTAAATAAGATTATCAAAGAACATTGATAATGTGTGTGTGTGTGTGTACTTCTGGACCTATATTATCCCCATTTTAAGTCTAAAGGGGGAGTTTATGCCTCTACGGGATGTGAGTAATCCATTGACACGCCTCATCGGAGAGCATTGTCAGTGACGGGGAGGCTGGAATTAGAAATACAGCTGAGTGTTATGGGTGTTTATTTTCGTATAGCTTATATTTTCGTTTCCTTTATTTGTATGAGCTAGTTCTGGAAATATCAAACAGACTTAGTAAATAATCATATTAAACTGTGTTTTTATGTTGTTGTTTTTTGGTTCCCGTGTTTCACTACATGATCGGGTTGCACTCATATGTTCTCACTAAGTTAATGTGCTAAGGATGAGTAAATCTAAATTCAGCATTCACATGAGGTAAGAGTAGTTAAACATATAGGGAACACCGTCAAACGTGGATTCGAGCTCGGATATCACCACCATCATCAATTCAGTATATTGAGAGAAAAACATGTGATTACCTTTTTATTAACACGGCGTCTTACAAGCTGTTCAGGTTATTATACATACGAACTAATTACAATAAACAACTAGGGATGAGGGAAGTGCAATTTAGAGGAAGTGTACTCATATTTGCGTGGAGCGATAGCGAAAACCCAACAGAGGCTAAAACATCTATATCCTCTTTATCGTCAGTCGGTGTGATGTAAGAGTAACGTCTTAGATCATGTGGCCACCAAAACAGGTAAAACCTTATTAAAATACATTGATAATTCAATAAAACAACTAATAAAATTGGGAATTAGTTTAATACCTGAATTAAAATGAGACCATATTTTTTGTTGTTTAAAGAATGAGAAACCAAGTGGATAAACAAATCATTGTTTCTGTACGTTTAATACTACACGTCTCACTCGCAAGTGTCAATAGTCGCGCGCACACAAATACATCGGTAAGCAAACACTCGTGTGCGCACAGTAATGTCCTCTTGTTGAGTCAACTCAGTTCTACCACCACAAACCTTCTCAGTTAACACATATCCCGACACACACACGGCATCATCTCGAGATTTCCCTTTGCGGGTCGCACGACTGCTGTGTCGTCACTCGTGAAAGTTTTTTGATTATTTTTTTTTAAAGACCGCTGCGACAGCGTCGGATACGCAAGCTTATTCTTTATTTATTATATGGAATTAAAAGATTACCGCAAATTACTAGTGGACTATTATTTTTTAAGACGCACCCCCCATGTGTGGACACTCATCAATTCCGGTTGGACAGTGATGAGGAGGTTAAGGTTGGAATTTAGGTAGTGTATACTGAGGATATATTCCTTAAGATATATGAAGGAGTCAAGGCAAATCATGATAACCCCTCATTCGGTAACAAAATAAGTTAGCAGTGATTTCTGGTTGCATACCACTTGAGTTACAAGACCTTGAAGATAACTCATGGCCTAGCAAAGAATATTTAATTATTTTTCATAGCTAAATTTCAAGATTCTATAGACGTTTAAATAGTGAAAATGGCCCATCTAAATCAATGAAGGTTATCATGTTTTTGCCCTGACCTCCTCATATGAGATTTATTTCCTCTAAATACCGCTTTCTTCATCACTACTTCAAAAGTATAATACCCATATGTTATTAATCTTATTAAGACAAAATTGAGAAAACAAAAATGAAAAATGAAGTGTTATCGGGTGATAAATAAATACAATTCTCAATCCACTTTAGTTAAAAAATTATAACTTAAGGTAAAATTGTAGGGAACGCGAGTTAAGGGAAGTAATTTTACAGTTTGTATAGAAATTTGTTCTCCAAAAAGACCATATAAACAAGAGTTTAATATTTTTCTCATTTGTATATTAACAGTTATTGATCAATTATCTGTCATGAATATTGCGGCATTATATGAGATACTTTTTAAATGAATAAAAAGGATGCAACTAAATTCCAGGACACTCTTAAAAGATATTCAAGACTGATGAAATCGCCGCGTTAATAAAATCACGATCTATGTTTCTACTGGAGCAATATTTGATTTAGTTTGGCCAAAAAAAGGTTTTGTTATATAAACTGCAATATTGCAGCTCTAAACTTCCGTTCTCTATGTACCTTCCTTAAGTTTATGTTATTAAGAAGCATAATTAAAGCTCAATATTAGATAATATGTTATTTTGATAATATCTAATAAACAATTACTACTCAGAACAATAGACCTAAATCTTGATTTGATTTTTACTAAACACCCAATACATTTATTTAATTTTTACCAATATGAATCACAGATTACTTTGTTACAAATAAAATTAAATATTGTTTTTAAGTTATAAGATAGTTATTGTATCTATAAAATGTAACAATAATTTTTTAAGCAAGTCTAACATAGGGGTGTATGCATAGTCTTCATACAAGCGATCTAAATGGATGTCCTGACCCTCTCCGTCAGGAATAATATAGGTCTACGCTAAACAAATCTATAATTTTAGTTAAACATAAAAAAAAGACTAGGTTCACTGTGTTGGGCGCGTTAAGTTTCAAACCTTAGTCAGAACTAGAGGCTTTTTTTTTTTGTAAATGGTTTGAAATCTCCCTACTCAAAAAGCAGGTACTTTTCTTATAAATTAAACTTTCTAAATCCTTTCCTTATTAATATAAATGGGCTTAAAAAATACTACAAATATTGAAATTATAATCAATGATTGATTTAGCTTGAGTGTTTTGTTTTATTTTATTTTATCGGCATTTATACATCTATAAAAAAATAACAAATGTACATAAATCTTGAGTTATGAATGAATGTACGAGTTTAGTTCAGTTACCAAAACCCTCGCTTGTAAATACTAATGCACTAAATACGTAATTCAAACTCTCTCCAAAGAGAGTGTATGACATGGGTAATCCAATTCGAGAAGGAAGATTTACGAACCTCTAACATCTCCAACGACAATCTTATCCCCATATCTCACAACGACGCATAAAAGAACACTCACGCAAGAGACAATCTTCCCTTACATCCCCAGACAATATTATTTTTATGAGACGTGCTGAACGATCTCTTTAATACAGGCTTTTCCATTTAGGGGACTAATTTCAAGTCACTATGGATATAGTCCATTATTTTTGTTATCAATCCCCTCAAGGGTTTGTAAAGAGAGTGGATGGAAATGTGGCAGAGTGCTTAATACACTTTGATGGTGACCATATTAGCTTTATTGGTAACGTTAATTTGCAATAGATGTAAATTTAGGGCGTCTTAGGATATTATTTATTAACTCAAATTTTGTGTTCATTTTGTGTTTATCAGCAATAAATTTTTGAATGTTTGAAAGGATACAGAAAAAACTTATAAATATATATTATATAAATAGATTAAGATATCGTCACCCGAGAATGCAAGTGTTCTATCTTCAAACTTGTTAAATTTGAGATATTTGGTGTTTACGTTTATTTAGAATGCATATGATTCACCTACGGTGAAATTGCGTCTCCTATATAATTACTTAAGAATATACAAGCTCAAGTTGTCATCTAGTAACATTGGTTTTATGCACAAGGTTAAACTTCAATGCTCTCTTACACAAAAGTTAATAATTTAACATAGAACACTTGCATTCTCGAGTGACGATATGTAAACATTAAGCTAGTATAGCTGAACTGTCATACATAAAATTGTATGCATAGGTTAATGATCAAATTATATCCATGATTGTTTCCAGCGTGTGGCCTGAGTCAGCTTTTTTTATTCAAGCCATAATATTTTCCTCTGCCGTCAGGCTAGGCCTGTCGTAGCTTCATGTACTTTATAATCAATCTTAAGACTAGGACAGCACAACATTCAGTCTTCAGCCATTAATTTATCAATGTGAAAAGGTAAACCCATATTTTCATGAATTATAAATTTTCGGTTAAGCCGGGAGTCTAACCGTGGACCCTTAATTAAGTAAAATACAAGCTACTGACTAAACTGAGATGTCGGACATTAATGATCAAATTAATAATCAAATATTAGATGTTTAGATTTGATCTGTGAATAATTAATTAATTATATTTGAAGATTAAAATAATTTAAATTTGATTTCTAAATTTTAAACTATCAATAAACTCAAGCAGTGCAGTATTCAAATTTGAAAACTTATATTTTATCTTTAAAATTATTACTTGTAAAAAACATTTTTTAGGTATGTTTGTGTACGTTTTATGATCTATAGACTTCATATCTGAGACTGTAGAAATGTTGTATTCATGTATTACTGCTTTTTTTTAACTCACGAGTTAAATTAATGTGTGATTAGCTTAATGCAAGTTGAAAAGTATGAGAATGAATGTATAAAATAAATTATTTATTGAGAAATACCATCTAAAAGTAATATTTATGTTACCGGTAGTGTGTGAAATCCAAACATTCTATAAAATGCCTAGGCATACTATATAATTCCAGAGGGGTTTTGACAAATTATTAAATACAACAGTTAAAGGGTATAAGTTATAAGTTTGCCAAATTTCAATTTTCTAACTCATCCTTAAGTGGGTAAACACTAATGTCAGTGAGTGAGTCAGCCATGTGGTTTTATAGTAGTATAATATATCTGCCGTCCGAGCAATCTTAAGGAAGGAAACGTAGTCCCACACGACGGCCATATTAACCCTTGCGTAGTAATACTAGAGTAAACTTCCATTCAAGGTCACGTAAAATTGTAGCACAAATTTACTGTCATGATTTTAACTTGAAAACTACATTTTACGCATTACATATTAATTTATTTTTTATTTTTAGATATCTGCAAGACCTGTATGTATTTTATTGATCAAATTATGTTAATGTTAGGGATGTTATTTTGGACCTTTTCGGTTGTCTAAATAGATAAAATTAAAAAATTAAAAATATCAATACTTTTAAAAATAAAATTAGTGCAAGAATGCAATAAAATAAAGATGAAAAGATTTTATTTAATCTAGAGGCTTATGATTAAAAAACTTGTTTAGCTAGAGAAAATATTACTAAGGTGATGTCTTACTTACACTTAAGTACCAGAGAAAAACCTATATATCAAAAATAATCGAAACATATATTAAAATTCAGTGATCTGTAGGCAAAGGAAAGATACACTATGATGTTACTTATCTCGCCTTTAAGTTGTTGTTTTTTAATAATCAAGAAACTAATCCAAGTTTTCGGGCTGAACAAAATTGTCTGCAAAGAGGAAAACCGTTACTGGGCTTAATAAGTATCCAATCACCGCGCTACACCTGTTTATTGGTGTGGAATGATGGGCCCTGATGGAAAGAGAGGAGATAGAGAGAACGAGAGAGAGAAACGCCGGTTATGCTCACGTCAATCACAAGTTTACAGTGTGTGTTTATCATTTTACCCTGCTAAAATCCTTTTAACAATTATCATATTTAGAGTACGATGTTTTGAACTAATTTAGAAAGATTTATCTAACAATTAACAATGAATCCTCTGTCAATAATATTTTTAATCCCTACTGGCAAATAATTTTTTTTTTAATACATCACTTCACTACTCCTTAAATATATTTACACATTTGCAGGCTTGCCACTATTTTCTTACTACCAAATTTACAGTGTTTTTCAGGTTTTTCAGAAGGATTTCCCATTTTTTCAGGCAACTTAGATTGAATATATTAGTGATAAAATATGACTTTTCATCAAATTGGTTAGTGTGAAGTCATGCACCTTACGTTTAAAAGATGATGATTTAATATTTATAGAAAAATACATATTCTCTCACTATCAAACCCTTATTCAAGGGTTAATGACATGTTTTAATCATCGAGCTTGATTCTTAAACTTACACTTTCATCCATATACTTACGTACTATTTGAATATTTCAGTTAAATCCCCTAAATTAACAAACATTTCGGTACATTTATTAGATTTTGCAGAATTATGTGTGTTTTCACGTGGTTTTTTTCCTGAAACAAAAGAATCCCCGTTTTCCAAGCTTTCCCAATTTTACATGTAAAAAGCATCCCTGATTTACACCTATAGTGAGCTGGGGTAGTAAATTAAAATCTATAGTGAGCTGGGGTGTGAGATTAAAACCTATAGTGGACTGGGGTGGGAAATTTAAACTCAGTTTAGCCAGAAAGGTAGCAAGAAGGATTATCTAGACGGACTTTAACACTATCCTATCATATAAGCTGTAAGAGAGTAGAATAATGCAAGATATACGTAATGTCTTACAGAGAAAACCAAGTATGCCTTCATCTGCTTCTATGTACACGGGACACAATAAAAGAAAATACATTAATAGCGCGTCAAACAATGATTAAAACACTGATATCAAGTTTATCAGCTGTCCAGCTTACAGTATTGTGGTAGTTACTCCTTAGATATATGCAAACATTATTGAAGATTCTCCCCTCTCACTTCATTAAGATTGAAGATACATTTACACTAAAGTATCACCACCCTCATCTCTATACCATTGGCGTGAATATGTGGATAGCCAGATTCGGTAGCAAGAACTGATACTAAAAAAATAAATAATATAATTTCAATCATTTTCAGATATAATTAACGTGCACTCTCTGAACCAAATGATTATATCAGCACATGACCTATAAGCAAACTTAAATCTATAACAGATAGAATAAACATACGATCCTCTGCCGTTAATAATAATCATCACTGTTAAAGGTTAAATGATAAATGTTTCGGCCATACCATGAATTGATCCCATGACTCTTAGCTTAGTATACATGTTAATTTATTGTTACAGCTTCTTTACTTTTTCTTAAAAAAGCTCAAATCCTATTGATTTGCGTATCCTAATAGCTGCATTGTACCGTTTATTGTCAACACTTCCCTACTCTCTTGCATTACTCTAATGGCCGTATACTCTGACTTAAGGATAAATTAATAAACAGTTAAAGTACATCTCCCATTAAGTATTTCTAATAAATTATCTGGTGTCATCAAACCGGTGTCCTGCCACGAGTATCAGGCAAATATGCATTAATTAGATTAACAAACTTGATTTAACCAACATTCCATAAACTATATTACTTTTAACTGGATCTTAAATACTTTTAAAAAGCCATATATAATTGATGAACCGTCATGTTGTATTCTCCATGTTTTCTAATATTTGCCAAATAGTATGGGCCTGATCATATGTTGAACATTCAAAATATGCCTAAGCTAATATTTCCATCTACCCAAAACCTCACGCGTATATCTACCTTCAGGCTACCATTCTCATCTTTCACTAAATTGGCCCTAACCAGATAACGTTTCCGATATCTGTTGATACCTAAATTATGTTCCCTTATATTTTTATTTTTGCTATTTTGTTCTATTTCGTTAGAGTTACCCTTTTAATACCCTCTATTTTTGTTTTTAAATATGAAACTGACCTTGATTCTTGCATTGCTAAATGAGTTTAAGCGCAATTCACTTGTACTTATTAACCAATGTAATTTTGCTTCTCCTATCTTTATCAATTATAAATGAACCTATAGATGTTGTTTCTAAACTCTATGCCCAATAGTAAACCACAGCATCTACGGGCAGAAAAAAAACATAACACTTATTAAAAATACTGTCCGGAAAGTAATTTTGTAACTATCGGTGACCTGGCGGTCTAAGGGTAGATGTCGGACTTCTGTGGTAGGGGTCCTAGGCTCAAGCCTTCGTCATGGCACACATTTATCTGATTGCCAAACCCTTCCTTCACCTCTGACAAGACGTGTATTAATCACAGCTCATGAATGTGGGGAATGCCAGACCTCGACCGTGGTTCGGATTCCACGTTAAACTGTAGGTCCTCCACTTCATCTCACAATCGCCCTACCATTACACATTAGCGTAAGTGCGTATAACCCGAACAGGTAGTAAGACGTGGTGTTAATAGTAATAATAATAATATAATAATATTTAGCACAGCGTCTTACTACCCGTTCGGGTTATACGCTTTAGGTACTAATTACTCTAATGGACTAGGAATTTGTAAGGTTGAAATAGAGGAAGTGAACCCGCATTTGCATGTAGGGAGAGTGGAAAACCATTTAGGAAAAACCACCCCCAGTTCACCCGACCGAGATTCAAACCTCGATCTCCCCGTCCTCAGCAGTCGAGCTAAACATGACAAGCGCGTTAGCCAACTACGCCACCGAGGCGGGTAATAATAATAATAATAATAAATGGTCTTATCAAATACAGAAAACAATGATATTTTAAATTATATACTCATTTTTGATAACTCCTTGTTTCATAATAGCATAACTAAAGTGAACACTCGTTTTTAGCTAAATAGTTTGTCCCCTTGTATCTTTGACAAATATCAACCGAGGAATCACAATTTTTCTCGTTGCGTCACTTTTTAGTGTACTCAGGTGAGTACAGGTCTAAGAATGACCTTAAAAGAGCGTTTTATGAATACGTGATAATCAAGTTAGTTGTTTTTATAGACAGTTGAACCATTAAATTATCAGGACTAATATGTTTGCTATCACAAACCTTTATGACTTAAATATGTGAAAATGGGAATATTAAAAAATTTGATAACATTGTTATTCCATGCATAATATCGCTTTCCACGAGATTTCTACAAATACAATACAACTTATTTGTTTTTCTATTTCCATTTCCAAGATTATGGTTATGAATGTGGCATTACTATAACCAAAACACATAGTCACTTATTTTTTATTAAAATGTCAAATTAGTAAGACGCGGTGCTAATAATAATAATATAATAAAATAAGATGACACATTTTTGTAGATTTTAAAAATATTTAATTTAAATCGGATATTTCAATTCAATTTCGAGAGTATAATCGATTCTTCGGTAACCATACATTAGATTAAAATTATAAAATACTGATAACAATCATCTTTAATGCTATCATTATTATTAGCACCGCGTCTTACTACCCATTCGGGTTATACGCACTTATGCTAATATGTAGTGGTAGGGTGATTGTGAGTAGAAATGAAGGACCTACAATTTAACGTGGAATCCGAACCACTGGTGGAGGCCTAGTATTCCCCACATTCACAAGATGTCTTGTCAGAGGTGAAGGAAGGGTTTGGTAATCAGATAAATCTGTGCAGAGACCGAGGATTGAACCCCGGCCGCCAGCACAGAAGTCTAACACCTTACCCCTAGACAGACAGGTCACCTTTTTATTGCTATCAAATATATTTAGGAGCATTAATGTACACAATTTTCATATTAGTATCGTATGTATAACATTAACCTTTATCTACTCTACTCTATTTACGGGTGTAGAAAAAAGCAGATGTAGAGGGAGATTTGAGTTCAAGCTTTAACTAAGGGTGACACAAAATCCCTCCAAATAATCGTCTAAAACTGATCGGTAATCCTATTAGCCAATTGGCTTGCACTCACTTCCGTCACCCACTAGAACCCCAAATCTTCCCCCAAACTCGTCCATTCCCTCAGTTTCCATGTGGTGGGTGACATGAATGATCCATTCCACGTACCACATTATTCTGAGCTGTCACATTACACCTCGTGAGGGAGAGAAGGGCACAACGTGGAGCATATAGTCAGGGCTTTACTTTAGTAGAAATCATCGATAAGAATATGAACCATAGTTAATAGAATGAACCGGCACAGATTTATCTGATTACCAAACCCTTCCTTCACCTCTGACAAGACATCTTGTGAATATGAGGAATGCCAGGTCTCCACCGTGGTTCGGATTCCGCGTTAAACTGTAGGTCCTCCATTTCATCTCACAATCACCCTACCATTACACATTAGCGTAAGTGCGTATAACCCGAACGGGTAGTAAGACGCGGTGCTAATAAATAGTAATAATAATAATAGAATGAAGACCAGCTCTGGGTTCGCGTGGTCAAACGCGCTACTCCCACACTGGACTAGACTATATCACGTTTCGAATATCGGTGTGGTGTAGTGGGAGGGAGTTCCCAAATAGGTATTCCCACCCTTCCTCTACACAAATGGGGCTACAATTTATAAAAATATAACCTTATTAAGTCCTAAACCATTAGAGTAATTAGTACATAAGCGTATAACACAAATGGGTGGTAGGACGTTGTGGTACAGAAAAAAATCACACGATAGTTACAAATCCTCTCCGCTATTTTTTTATTTATAATGTATTTTTTAAATTAGTATTTATAATTTACATTTAATAGTACTTTAATTCACAGCTTATTCTAATGACTAGAGATTATAATTCTATTTTATAAATCCTACTCGCAATAAAAATATATAAATGAATTCGGGAAAAATAAGTGTTTTTATATTGAAAGCCATCCCCAAACCACGACCACCAGCTAATTAAAAGATTTCTAAGCGATTACATTAGAACACATGACCAAATATTCTGGCCATAGTAAAGAGACGACGATTTCACTCTAAACTTTTTAAGTGTGTCAGTTATTTTGTATATTATATTTAAAAAATGTAGGAGAAAATATTATTATTATTATTATTGTTATTATTAGCACCGCGTCTTACTACCCGTTCGGGTTATACGCACTTACGTTAATGTGTAATGGTAGGGTTATTGTGAGATGAAATGGAGGACCTACATTTTAACGTGGAATCCGAACCACGGTGGAGACCTGGCATTCCTCACATTCACAAGATGTCTTGTCAGAGGTGAAGGAAGGGTTTGGTAATCAGATAAATCTTTGCCGGGACCGGGGATCGAACCCCGGCCGCCAGCATAGAAGTCTGAGACCTTACCCCTAGACCACCAGGTCACCGAGAAAATAATAAATAATATTTTAGATGCTTTCATAAATCATTATTTAACCACCGATATTATTACATATTAAGTATAACATTAAGTGAGTTAGTTTTTTAGAATAGTTAAAATTCAAAATATTCAAAAAAAACTGAATTATTGTGATAAACTGATAAATTACATGGATACCAATGTTTTTTGAGACATATCTACTTTACACAACAAATCTTGCAAATTCTATCCTTATTTACTTTACTAAAAAATCGATCCATCAATCAGAGCATCCCACCCTTCAAAGAATAATCCCCTCCTGTCCCTACACTTCATCCACCCCCTGAGGAACTAGATAAGTCTCTTCCTCACCCCTTACTGAAATTCCACCCCTGGTATCATCTGTCACTTAGAACTAGTCACCCCCTCCTCTCAGCAGTTTCAATACCCTGACTAAGCACTTCATACTTATCGCTGACACTAAACTATCCCCTACTTCGGTGGGCTGATACCCACTGGACACATTAGAGCTATTAAATCAATTATATTATCCACCCTCTCCACCCCCTTACCCTCAACGAACTGTTAGGGAAGGTTACTGATATTGTCTGATGGCTAGGTGTGGTTCACAGTAGTGGTTTAAATTAATATTTCTGTAATTAATTTTCGAACTTAAACGAAACACAATGAAATAAATGTAAACTAAACAACAAAATTTTATTCAATATTACCAACAGATATTTATAGAAAAAGTTAAATACACTTTTCCTAAATATCACATTTTATTAATACAACTTATATTGACTTAATATGAAAGGTATTCATAAATATAAATTTAATTATATATTTATTATCACTGTACTAATTAAAGACACAACATTAAATCAGAATTACTTCAATTTTTAGACCCATTTTATATTAAAAATTAACAATATTATTTAAGAAATACTGTGGAGGAATTCCTTATGAATTAAAATAGATTAATCATAGACAAAACACAATATTTTGCTTTCACTTTCTATATAATGCTATGAAATTTTAGCTTAAGTTTGTAGAAACTTTGTTAATATAATAAAAGGTGATAAAACATTTGGTAAATAATATTTAAGTATTTTTGGTCAAGGTTCACCCCCAAATAAGATAATTTTTTATTAAAAAAAAGTTAACGTAAATTTTATCTTGAAGAGAGAGAGTTTATAGATTAAATTTAGTCTGAAAACAGTGGTAACAATTATTTACTCGCTTTATCCACTTATCATAAATTACATTACAATCTATTTAAGATTTTAAATTATTGTATGATAGTTCATAGACCATTAATGCTTATTTTTAAACGCCAAAAATTAGAACTAGCCTTTAAAAAAGAACTCAGCTAACCCCTTGGATCGGCAAACACGGGCTGCAAAAATTAACATTGGTGTTCTAATTAAGGATAATTTACCAATTTTGACTAAAATCTGTTGAACCAATAAAAGATAAATATTAGTTTATCTTGGAACCCACGTTTTAAATACTGTGCCTTTATTTAGGATTTTATTTTTTGAGATCTTGGGTATTTTTTTTACAAGAGTACCTTTTAATAAACATTTATCAAATACATTTATTTATTTTTGAGATTTTCCAAAAGGTTTCTTAAGAAGTATATCGCTCGCGAGCACTACCTATGTTGAAATCCCAAGCTTTTTATACTCGGCTCTAAACACATAGATCCTTTGTGGGGAGCACAAAGCTAAAATTTAACAAATAAATGCAACTTAAAAAAAAAGTGGGCTTCATTCGGTGTGGTCTGTTAAGTCACGTAACTGCAATGAGAACGGAAACATGCACTCGTTCTTAAGATTACGTTACAAGAAACGTGTCAGAAAGCTTTTTTGGGGTACAGGGGGAAGGGTGGGTGACCCACATCCAATAGAGCTGACTACTGTAAACAGAGAAAGAAAAATAGAGTGAAAAAGAGGTGGCAGGTCTACAAAAACCGGAAATCGTTACGCTCCGAACAATGGCGGCTGATCTTCAATATCCTGCTTAGAGCACTCAGTACGTGGGTATAATCAGGAGGCTGGTGTATTTATATATTATAACGTTTCAGAAAATTTACAGTCTGGTGCTTATTATTGATTTAGTAAACCGTCAAATCTTATGAAACATAAGCGTTTCAATAAATACCTCAAAAAAGTTTTAAAATTAAGAAGTCAATTTGGTTTAGTAACAATAACAATATTAGATTGTTGATTAGGAAAGAATACAGTCGGTAAAGACATGCTATCACTCGGTCAATGAGTTTGAGATTTTGCATTTTTTCAAGGAATGTAAAACTCATAATATATAAAACAATAATTTTGCTGGTTGTTGTCTAATGGTGTGAAACCTTACCTTACACGATGAAAAAATAGGGTTGTACAGGTGTGACTTTAACAAAAGGACTCTGAACTCTACTCGTGGCAGATAGACCGCTCTAAAGGACTCTTGCAAACTCTGTTGCTCGGACCTATCTGCCGTTGGACAGTGGCGCAGTCGACTTCTTCCTCCTTGATCTATTGTTAGAGGAAGCCCTACTGAGAGAATCAAGGTCACCAAGCGTTTAGCGTCTGTGAGTATCGTACCGTCAAAACCAAGCGAAGTTGACAATTCATCCACATAAAATGCCAGGGCCTCCGTGTATTAACCAATCAACAGTTTTCGAGTCTCTCATTAAGGGGAGAAAAGAAACCAATCACCGAGTCCGTGGACGAAGAGGGACTGTCTTCAGGACCAGACCTCTCGTCGACGCGTGGTGAGTCGAGCCAGGGCTCAGATGATGAGTTTCAGACCATAAGACCCCGCTGAAGGAGAAGAGCTGGCAATGCCAGGAAGCTACCGGGGGGCAACCCTAACAAATTAGGCGTTAGTTCTAGCAATGAAAGTGAGGGCAATGGTGGCCCGGGCCAGGGTGAATCAGCGTCAAGCAAAGATGGGGAGTGGTGGAAACCAAAAGGTACTAACATAAGCCATGTCTCAACCCAATCTGGTACAAATGGTTCCGGGCTGGCTCACAAAGCCAAGGGGAAGATCCCTCCCATCATCTTGTGTGATGTGGAGGACTACTCCAAGGTGGTGAGGACCATTAAACCGAAGGTTTGTGAGCCTGTGGAGGCATTAAGGCATCCAGGTGATTAAGTTCGCCTCCATTGCGAGTTATAGGAAGATTACTGCACCCTTCAGGCCTTCTTGGCCATCTTGGGGATCCAGCATTGGTGGGAGCTGGGATGGGAGTGACTGGTCAAAATCATGGTGAAGGGCCCCCTGACTTAGATAAATCCTGGCTACATGCAAAAGGAGCTAGTGCAGAAGGATTTCCTGGTGAAATCCGTCATCCGGATGCTCCACTAGTTTAAACAGGATAAGGGGACCTCGGATAGGCATTGGTCGTCAAACTTCGTCGTCACTGACTTTCGGGGAGAATACCACAAGGCTGTACTCCATATCAGTGCTGTATGGGCTCCACATCAAGGTGGAGAAATACAAGTCTCCCAGCGCTCAAGTGCAATGTAAGAATTGCTTCCAGTTCAGTCATGTGTGGAAGGATTGCCACGTGAATAAGAGGTCTGGGTTCTATGGTGGTGACCAAGAGAGGGGTGGGTGCCTGGAGGAGATATGATCTAACCGAAGTCACTGCACTGCTAAGGAGATCACGCCTCAGCTTCACGTGGATGTCTCATGTGCAAGAACTTATGAACGGCAGGGATCACACGTGCCTCCAAGGCACAATAAGGGACGACGGATGTTTTAAGCCAAGGCCAGAAACCCTAGGGGCACGTTGTGGTACAAAATACGACCGTAGCACCAGATCCGTTACTGAAGCCACTGGTAAAATCTAGTGAGTTGTTAGGAAATACAACCCTTCCCCACAGGTAAAGTACCTGCCTAATCCACCATTAGCAAACCAGTATTGCCTGGTTCTACACTTCCGGTCGATTACCTGTCCAAGACCGCTCCTTTACTCATCCCGACGCCTGCTCTTAGATCCACTTTCCCCTCCCCTGCGCTCCACCCTACCATACCCACCTCTTCTCACCCCTACAACTCATTTTATCAACTACACACTCCCTCCTCTACCCCCACGAAGGATGAGGCTGTCAAGCTAAAACTTTTATTGAAATGCTCAAAGATAGACTAGGACTGAACCCTTGGGAATTTTCATCGAGTTTCTTGAGGAAGGTACAGGCTTTTATTAGGAGTAACCGTGTCAACCTTGCATGACACACATCATCATCTATTTGGTCTACAATGGTATTACACCCAAATTGAGTACACCAGTGTTGAAGGAGTTCACTGTCACACTCTAAAATGCCAATGGATTTGGAAGGGAGACGGTTGAACCCAAAAATGTCCTTGTACGACATCATGTTAATATTTTGCTGTTCGGACAAACCCACGTATGCCTTATAGAGAAGTTATTGTTGTCAAGGTTATTTTTAATTTGAGTGACTCGGTGTGGCCAGGGTTGGGACAGCCATCTTAGTACGAAGGGGCCTCGAACATCATGCCATTTAGTTTCCTCCCCTTCAACACATGGAAGCATTGGTTAGCCAATTGGTGAACTCTACTCACCCAGTGCCACTTATTTCCATCTATTTCCCTCCACAGAACTGGTTCAACAAAGCCACTGGAGCAGGCATGGAAGCGTTGCTACGAGATATCACACCTGTTTTAATAGTTGTTTACTTCAACTTAAAGCACCATTCATGGGGCTATAATATTATGGTTACTCGTGGAAAATTGTTCCATGGCACCCAAGATCAAAACGGCCTTGTGTCCTCTAGCCCTCCAAACACCACACACTTCCCTTACACTCCTCGTTGCCACTCGGATGTTCTAGACTTCGTTGTCACCATGGATATCAGATGTCAATTGGTTCTGAAGTCTATAGCAGAGCTTTATACAGATCACAATTCCGTTCTTGGGAACCTGGGACGCACAGTATCCTTAACTTCTTCATTCCTATCCCTCACCCTTAAAAGCCCTACCTCAAGTGCAATGACAGCTATAGGTTCAAAAATGTGTTGAGAATGAGGCTGGAACCCAACCCTACACTTTCAAAGGGCAGAAACAAATTATCATGTTGTGGAGCCATAACATCCACTTATAAGGGGGCGCTTGAAGCTTGGACGCCAAGCCGTCGTCCTAAAAATGGACGTGGACTTTATTGTTTGATTCTACCCTCAGACACGTCTGGGAGAAAAATTTGAGTGAGGAAGGCTTGACAAACCTCATTGGATATGGTAAACAAGGCCAAATTGAATTGGATGGTCCATGCATTTCAAAGATTGTCCAAGAATACCAGGACAGTGTCTGGAAAGATATTGAGATCCTGTGCATCCAGGACAGACCGTTTTGGCAGATTACGGAGAAAATGATGTGAGTATTCACAATAAGGCTGCTGATCTTTAGATGGAAAGGGGTGGGCAACTCTAACCAGGGGAAGGCCAATGCTCTCGCTGATCACTTAAAAGGGAATTTATAATTACTGACAACCCGTCAGATCTGGTGCATATTGCGCACGAAGAGGATGTCATCAGTTTGATCTCTTACAGAACAATAGATGAACCCATTACCACCAGCGCAACATAAATGTATTGGGAACTAGCCACTCTAAGGCTAAAAAAAGATACCCCTGACCAGACGGCATTCACAAACCGAGTAGAACCTAGCCCTAGCTTCGCCTTACTGACATTTTGCTCGACGGTTTGGGCAAGATATTTTAGAGATTATTACTGACGAGACTGACAAGGAATATTTGCACGCTAGTAAAAGAGCAGTTTGGCTTCCAGGATGGACACACAACTTCCCACCAGCTTGTTCACCTTATTGAACAGGTTACAAGGAACTTCAGCATTAACAGTCTGACCGGTGCTGCTTTTCTTGACAAGTCAAAAGCCTTGGACAATGTCTGCCACCAAAGACTCTTTTTTTTAACTCCTTTCTCTAGACCTTCCCTTTTATCTAACTAGGTCTCTGTGCAGTCTTACCTTTCTCACTGTACCTACTGGACAACCTTTGGAAACGCCACATCCTAAGTCAGAAGCATCTGGGCTGGATTATCTCAAAATGCCTACATGGGTTCTCTGCTTTTTATTCTGTATGTGAAAGACATTTAGAAATACCCAAACACACAGCTGTAACTGTATTTGGACGACGTGGCTCTATTATTGGAGTCATGGAAGAGGCCACTGGTTTTGATGAAATTCCAGACTCAATTAACGCAGTTGGAGGCGTGGCTGACTACCTGTAGGACGAGTATAACATCAGTGATATTCCCTTGGAGGATAAAGTACTACATGCTGGCTAATTTCAGACTGTTCGGAGACGAAATAGGATGGTCGAAGAGTGCTTAGTACCTGGGACTTACGCTGGACACAAACTGATCTGGAGACTTCTCTTTACTGAACGACTTACCAAAGCAAAGGCTGGAATAAGGAAATTCGTGTTTCAATTAGTTCAAATTTATAACAATCAAATTAAGTGTAATAAATATAAATTTTTAAAGGTTTGATCAAACATTTCATAGTTAGTCTCCAGCTATAATTAATTTACTATTTTAAAAGCTGCATTAGTCTACCAAACAATGTAATAGTAGTATATTCTTTAGGCCAATTTAAAAATTATATTTAAATTCTTTATACATTAAAATTAATATATTGTGAAATCTCATCATCTATGTTTATATTTGAATGTGATGAATTCTTAGTACCATTTTATAAATATCCTTTGGTTTAAGGATACAAATTTTACTGTGAAGAGATTAATAGTCTATCATGTATAGTATGACTAGAAATAATGATATAAAGCTAGTGTAAAATTATTGATTATTGAAAATAGTTAGAAATACAAATTTATTTATTTAAGTTTGTGTTTCAATAAACTTTAAAATTGATTTGATATAATGAAGGGCCATTATCACTAATCCAAAGATTATTTAAAACATTTAGAACGTTAAGTGCAATGTTGATGTTTGAATAAACTATTTTATAATATATGTATTTATTTTCTAAGCACATGACCATGTAAAACTACTAAATAAAATAACTCATTTTGAGATATAATACCCATACCCTGATTTTTTTTTATGGAGAACAGTATCTGGTAGTTACTTAAGTTAGTTAATTAATTTTAACAGATGCTTACATAAGTCATGCTATCTACAGCTATCACTTATGATAGATATTATTAATACAAAAAAGACACAAATAATATAGCAAAGCATTATCAATATTGGCTGAAAATATATATGATTGAATTTTTCAAAACTGTTCTTACAACCTAGATTAGAATTTAGTTACAGATACCCAATTAAAGTTTAAAGACCATGTCTTGGTGATCTAACAGGACTCATTACTTGTAGTTTTTTTAATAAGTGGCAGGATCACAATATTGATATAAATAGCATTATTATTAGAACATTCTTATTGTATTTTAGAAATTCAGGTTTAAATTAATTTCATTTATAAATTTCACTTCTAGACTCGATACACGAAACCTCAATATCATTTCTCCCCTGTGGTTATGCTGGTATTCAATAAAGTTGACATTCACTAGTGGTGGTTTCGCAGAAAATGTATCATCGGTTTTAATGATTAATTATTCTTCCACTTCCATTACTTATAACAGTCCTGTTACAGCAACCAACACTTTCAAAAAGAGAAATAATGCTGCATCTAAAATGTTGGTACTTGTTTTAATTGGACAATCACTTTATATAAATATGATAATGCAGTTGTAAACCATCACAAACAACATTTAGACTCGCATCAGTGAGAAATTGGACTAAATATATCAGGAACATCTTTTTTGATTTTCTGGTAATGGAATACCATCCAGGTGTAATTAAAGTATTTCTTCATTTACGGTTTCTCAGTATTCGTAGCACTAATATCGGTATATTTCCTCTAAATTATCTATCCTTCTATCCATCCTTACTTAATTGGCGTAGTTAAAATGAGAAGAAATATCTAGAAAATTTTAGTGACAAAATTGAGTACTAAATAAGCATAATTTAATATAATTTTAGTTCAGATAATGTTTTGGTTAAATGTGGGGTTAAAATTGATTTTATTTAATAGCTTTGTAATACTAAGTAAATAAAAATTTAAAAAAATATAAAATATACATTTTACTGAAAAGAATTAGAATTACTATTAAAAACCAATAAGTACAAAACTTTCAAATTTGTTTTATTGGTAATCTAAGAGTCTAGATACGTTTAATATATTTAGCAAGAAATAGTAAATTAATACCATAATTGATTTTGTAAGCTTTTATTTGTATAATATTTGTGATATTTACAATTTCAAACAAAGTCTCGTATTATTCTTAATTCTAAATTAACAATGGACTATTACTCTGTTATTCTAGAAATATATGTCTAAAAATGCCGCAAAGAAGAATAGTTATAATATATAGAGGAAAATTATACAGAAGTCTCTACTTTTGTAGAAACTTATCAATAACTTTCTAACAATAATTATCATTGCCTCTGATTTCCGTTAAATATTAAAATCACGAAGTTTGTTTAGAAAACAGAAAATAACAACGTACAATTATTATTATAATATTTTAATTGTTGTTAAATAAGAGTACAATATAGATATTACTAAAAATTAAAATCATTTCTATAAAAATAATATAATTATCATTGAAATAGCCCAAATCATTAATTGTGACGGAAAATTTTTCGTTGAATAATAATAACTAGGTTTGATCATCTGCATTATTTTAACACATTATGTCAAAACCATTTTTTTAATACAGTTTTTGTGTTTATTATCTTTTCTGAGAGTCCTAAGTACTCATTCAGACTGTTTAGATACTTGAAATAAGTTAAGGACTAAAATGTTGTAGAATTGTGTCCAATTTTTAGTAAATTCAGATTTGACCTCCAATTCACATTAAAACTAGAAAGGACAAATCTGACGTCTAGTCACGTGATCCATGATGAAGTTGAAAATTTGTTAGATATTTACATCACAGTTTATATGTTGTGAAAGCAGCATGTCTTCGCAATAAAACTATTTAATTAAACTAAATTTGATTAATGCAACCTTAAATTTAAATGTCTTTGCAATAAAATTATACAACTAAACTAAATTTGACTAATATAACATTACATATTTTTTCTATGTGCTTATACGTTTATTGTAGTCTTTATGTTAACTAAATTTCAAGACCCTAAAACTTATTTAATTAATTACAATTTTTAATAAATTATTCTGTCACTAAGACTTAGAATGAATAAAAGAGACAATTATTTTGTATATATCTATTCAATTGAATATATTTTTACAGGAGGATACGAAATAAATAGTATTTCTATAAAACATTATATAAATTATGATAAAAAAAATTAAATTTATAATATTACCAAAATAATATGTCTTAGTAACTATTTTTATATTCGCCCAAATAATCGAACTAAGACAAAAATACAAAGATATCATAGTCGTCATAAACGTAGAAGAAAACTAAACACAATGGAAGAAAACTTGTTATTTCATAAATCAAACTTTACTCTTTTTCAGAAAATGTTATTTGTATTATGTTTTTTTGTATTTTACTTTCTCTTCCACGAAGTAGATGGTATGTCTATTATTTTAGCCATCGATATATCTTCCAAGAAATATTAGTAAAGTAGTAAACAATGCTACATCTGAACAATCATAATCGAGGGAGATCAACTTTCGAACAGTCCAATTTACGGTGAAATAAGTTCAAAGAGTTGGTAGAAGGCAAGAGGGGG
>CABFOW010000492.1:0-48999 GCA_902141385.1 Timema californicum | reverse complement strand
GAGGGGGGGGGGGGGAAAGAAGCTGAAATTCAAGAAAGATTCCTCGGAGGTTAGAAAAGAGTTAATGGAGCTAGATAGAAAAAAGGTCACTATAATTTTAAGACATAAATCACCTTAAGAAAATCTAAATAAAATCCTAACATACTTGTTTTATTTATTAAGTTTATTGGTATGTAAGCTCAACTTCATACAAAAATTATTTGTTTTTTAAAGCACAAAGATCTTTTATTAATTTAGCATTTATATTTTTGTATTGGATTGTAAAATATCCATATAACAAAAGTGTATTATACACTTTTCAACAATATTCTTTCTAATAACAATTGTTTAACTATCTTTAAATTGAATAACAAAATATATGTTAAAAAAATTAAATCTGACATATTTATTTAATTATTGTTAGGTCACTAACCGATTAGCAAGCATCTTGATCACTACTGACAGGCCACTATCATTTTTATACTTCTAAAAAAATTGTTTAGAAAAATCTAGAGATATATTTTTGTAAGCTAGTTTGTGCAGTCTACTTGAAGACCAAACTACTTAGTTTAAAGAAACAGAATGAGGCAGAATATTTGTTTTTATTATTTGTACACTGCTTCTTATTGCCCATACGTGGTTTTAATATTTTAATCACACTATTTATTAAGAATGGAGGAGGTTGAATTTAGATGAAATAAGGCATTTATTTCCAGGGGATGAATGAAAAACCTTCATGAAAAACTATCTTCAGTACACCTGTCCAGTACCAAGCTCTGACCACACCCTCAATGGCCAACAAGACCATTCAAGCACGACGTTTAGTCCTCTCTTCCACCGATTCGGATGAAAAATATCAATTTTAAGAATATTCACAATACATACAGTCAATCAAATAATCTTGAAAGCTATACGAAATACCAATAATTGCAGACGGAAAACTTTAGTTCCCCTATCCGAGTATCAAACCTAAATTGGACCTTCTTGTTCTCGCCAGCATATTAAACGATATATATCCCCTGTTAAGGGTAATTATCTCTTCATTGTCGTGATATATATATATATATATATCCCCTGTTAAGGGTAATTATCTCTTCATTGTCGTGATATATATATCCCCTGTTAAGGTTAATTATCTCTTCATTGTCATTGTCTGCGAAAGGGCCGAAAGATTCAAAAGAGACAAGTTATAAGTATTGATATTAATTATCTCAAGAAACTCCACTACCTTTTTAATATATGGCTGCTTGGTAATATAATACGATATCATTCGATAAAAAGGAGAATATTCAAATATTATGGATAGTTGAATAGTAAAAGTAGGGAACCTTTTGATTTACTCTTTACGCTGCACCTCTGTCGAATGTACCGGTTTTATAAGAGGATGATTCACATACAAACAGTACTTTGGCAAAAGCCTTCTTTTGTAGATATTCTTCCTCACTAACATGTTTGCTCTTCATCATATTAATATTTTTCACGTGAAAGATCAACTCGCACTTTGGGCCACCCGCGGAGAAACCATGCCAGAATACATTTAACATAGACACAGAAGATAGTGATCCGTAGATAATTTGGACTTGCATTAAGATATTTTTAGGGCAGTTTAGAGAAAACTCGACCAAATAGTAAGGATTATCTTTGACAAGACCGTAAATACTTGGTTCTTCTCCAACCCAACAATTCTTACATATTTGTATTACATAGAGACCATTTGACAAATATAATAAACAACAAGCAACCCTTATATTACAAACTTTGAATACAAACACGCCTAATGTGTAATGGTAGGGTGGTTGTGATATGAAATGGAGGACCTACTGTTTAACGTGGAATCCGAACCACAGTGGAGGCATGGCATTCCAAACATTCACAACTTGTGATTAATACAAGACTTGTCAGAGGTGAGGGTAGGGTTTGGCCATCAGATATATCTGTGCTGGGACCGAGGATTGAACCCCGTACCCCCAGTACAGAAGTCTGACCCCTTGCCCTTAGACCGCCAGGTCACCTAAAGGTATTATAAAGTGTTCATTTAAGTTACACCTGGAGGAACAGGAAATACTTTTACAATAAATGTATTCTAGGATAATCTCAGGTTTGAGGGATTTGTTTCACTTGCTGTAGCTTTATCGGGTATAGGTGATACTTTTTGAGAAGGTGGCAGAACCGCACACGCTACATTAAAATTACCTTTGAATTTTTCTTACGATCAAATTGCCATGTGAAACATAATTATGGAAGAAAGTTTCCACATTAAAATTACTTTAAAAATATATCTTATGATATAGAACTAGAGTATTGTTTCGCCTAAGACCTCAAGTGAAGAACTAAATAGATTTCAAAGATCTCAAAGGAAAAAGAAAAGGTAATTATTAATCCTAGCCGTATTTTTTCAGGATTAAGAGAGAGTCACTATAGTTTAAGAGTTTAATGCTTGCCTGAAAAGATCTTACATATTATGTGGTGAGATATTCTCTGTAAAACAACATTCACAACCATCTATGCGAATACAATAACTATACTTATGTGTCGATATATATTGCTTAGTCTCAGCAATAGAATATTTGCATAGCACGAAGGTCAGGTGTCATTGAATAACTCCCAGGTATGAGTTGTGGTTAAGTATATCCAGGAATTTGTCATTGTTATTCATACAGATACACTTCATCTCCAGGACTTTTTGGTAGTTCAGGAGAATACTATTCTAGCTCCTAAAATTGTCAAGTAAAATTAATGGCTTTATTTTTAACCAGTTAGAAATGCCATCGAGCCTTTACCTGTCCATAGGCATAGGCACTACACTGTATGATTTTTTGAAATAACTTAATACAATCGGTTTACCCATCCAGGCTATTTATTAAAATTGAAGCACCCATCTTTCGCTGTTTAATTTGAATCCACCTTAACTGTGTAATTAAATACATTTACAGGCAGAATGTCTGCAAAACATCATCGTAGAGGAAACTGTCTTAACAGGTTGCATTACTGGAGGAAGAGTCACGATACCAAGATTATCCATGATTCCATCAGACCTGCCCTTCCAGTTTAAACGCATGGAGCTTACAATGGAGGTTTACTTTACTATTACCATCAATAAAATGGAAAGGCAAGCTCTGAAGGTGGCAGGAGTTGATTTCCACGGCATTCCTCCCCCCTCCCCCCATGGACAACTATATGTGGCGTGTTCCCGTGATAATTCTAGAAGCAGCCTGTAACTGCTTGCTTCTTATGATAAAACCACTAGCGTCGTTTAAAAAAGGCCTTTCCTTAATTTTTTTTAATTCTTTTGATAAATTCAAATATTCTGGGTGTCTAATCTCAAAAACGAAATAATTTAATTAGAATTGCATTTTTTGAGTGTTGAGTTAACACTTTTGTAAACTCCAAAGTTTTCACTATGGTAATCTATACCTTATAAGTTATATGATCTTCTCTTAGAGTAAAAATAAAAGCTCTGTGAATTGAAACGATATTATTTGAATGTACAGCTTTCTAAAACAAACCTTAAAAGGAGAGAAGCTGCTGTAAAAAGCTAATATAGGGTCATAGTGTAATTCATAAGATAAGGCCGAAACTTTTCAGGATTGATGGAGCGTATGTTGCTTTATTATGAAATAGAGTACTCACCATGACTACTTTTAAATGTTGAAGCATAGTATTTAAAGGGATAGGGATTCATTCTCTTAAAATAAATAAATATAAGATTTAAAAAACAGCTAAATATATGTGAAATTCTCTTAATCTAATCACAAATAGTATGAATACCAAAGTTTCTCAAATGCTAGTCCATCGTGGACCTCTTTCTGGGCCAGTGCCTATGCAAGGTACCATTTAAAGCTTCTCATAAAAAAAACTAGAATCTAATTAATACCTCATAAGATATAGGCTCCCATTTAAAATAAGCATATAAAGTTTTAATGCCAAGCTAAACAAAACCATAACGAGAGAAATAAAAACTTTTAATATCATTGATATCAAGCCAAAATCTACAATATCCTATCACACTTCCTACTACCAAAGAATATTTTATTAATAACAAAGCACAAAGTACGCCCTAAAACTATTAGAACTACCTTGATTATACGCGTATCAATTGACTAAAAGTGATTCAGTGGTGTTTGGTGATATTAAAACTAGGAGGTTTACAAAATAAGAATTATAATTAAGAATATTTTGTGAATATATACATATTTAGTTTGATCTATCATGACAATACTAGCAGTAACTTATGCGCCCTTAAAAGTTTAGTTAAATCAATATAGCACATTCGTACTTAAATAGGCCTACATATATATAGAGTGGGGCGAAAACAATTAGATGATCTATGGTGAGCAAAGTGGTAAACATTGCGCTGAGGTTTTCCTGACGTCCAATGGAACTCACCTGAGCGACAAAAGTGAAAAGGTGTATGTTTTATTTTGCTAGTGAATATTTACTTTTAATCAAAGTGTTATTTTTACAATTATATATATATATATATATTTAATATTTATCACCGCGTTCGGGTTATACGTTTAAGTACTAATTACTCTAATGGCTTAGGAATTGAGAAGGTTGAGTTAGAGGAAGTGAACCCGCATTTGCGTGGAGGGAGAGTGGAAAACCATTTAGGAAAAACCACCCCAGTTTACCCGACCAAGATTCGAACCTCAATCTCCCCGTCCTCAGCAGTCGAGCTCAACACGACTAGCGCGATAGCCAACTACGCCACCGAGGCGGGTCCCTGAGGTGTTGTTTTATTCCTTACCTCTCAAAAGTTCATGGTTATGATCCATGGTTGATAATGTAAACAACGCGTTAATGGTTTTGTTTCATGACAGTTCAACCATATGAATATGGATAGAAGAATTTAAGCTTTTCCATTTGATCAGATTGTTTGAATATTGTGAGTAAAGGGGTTCAACAAAAACTACCGCTCATGCATCATTTAATTACTATATGATGTATCGATTTTTCGTTAACTGTAAGCCAAGGATAAATTGATTTGTGCTATATTATTTGGACAGTTGGTTAAATTGGTTTGATTTATTGTGGTTATGTTGGTTATGATTTTTTTAATCATTTATTAGAGTTAAGGTAAAAAGTATAATTAATGAAATAATTTCATAATATTTATAGAAATTAAACAATAAAATGTCTGTTATTACGTATAGCAATTGAACTTTTATAAAAGATACCTAGGTTTGATTCCAATCGGGTATCCTTTAGATTATTATTTTAATACTTCTTCTGGTGGGCAGATCACAGATTTTTAAGATCTCAAGTATATTTAGTATGGTTTTACATTGAAGATGTTGTCAGGGCTTAAATGTTAGCTGGGTATACCTCTCGGTTTTTCTCTAAGAAAATGCGGGTACCCATCTCTTAAATTCCACCTACTTCAACTGAAACAAAATAGCATAATTTATTTTTATCCTCGAAGCCTAAACTGTTAATAAGATCCAGTGAAACAAAGTTTTTATAAATTATTTTAGAGTTTTTAATTCACTATTTTAATGATATTACAATGGAATTACTCTGCGTCTTTATCACACTTTTTTTTAGTTCTGCATCAGAAAGTCATTCTTCTTGTAATGTTTGCTCACTCATGAATATAGCGTAGGCAAAGCACAAATTAGAATGTATACAATTGTGCCACATGCAATGGCGAAGAAAGCTTATTTGTGTAAAGGAGAATTATAAATGAAAATAAAATGTCATCCAAGCAAACGTAAGGCCCCGAATATGTTAGAAAATGAAATTCTCCTTAAAACGATTTTTAGAGGTACTTGCATGGAAACCTTTTGAAAATTAGATTCCTCTTCAAGAAATTTGGAGAAGTCTTCCCCCAGATTTTTATTTAATTTAGATAACACTATAGGCCGTTATATTCTCAACATACGGCCCAATTCAATCAGTTTCTCAGAGTTTTCTTTTATCTATACACAAAGAGCAAACATAATTCCTGGCTTTCTTGATCAGTGGCCGAACTGAAAATCTATGAAACTATTTAAAGCTACTAAATATAAGTACTTAAAAGTGTAACAGAAATGTAGGGTTGTATTTATACATTTTCTAAAGTAAAAAACATTTTAGTTAAAATAAATGTATTTATTTAGAAGAAGCATTTGGTGTATCTATACACACTAAGCTACCTTAACAGTTCTTAAATCTAGAAAGCTTATTTTAACTAATAGAAAAAAATAAGGTAAGACTAAGTAATGCCCATGGACGAGATTAGAAAATGGTTTGAGCTACTATGTGTGAAACATATTTACTATACTGAAGCAATATCTAATTTATTTTGGACAAAACAAGTATTTTGGTCATGAAAGATGAAAAAATCTGACTTTAATTCATTCCATTCCATCTTAAGTATACATTATTAGGTAGATTCAATTATTTGTGGCCCACAGAAGTAATTTCCCTAAAATCAAGAAAGTAAAAAAAAATCAAAATCAAAGAACAGCCTCAAGTCACAAACTCCAGTATCTTACTTCCCTCACATTCCATTCTAAGCTTGATAGTCCTCTTAAATCTTCTTGTCTGTACAGAAGGAAAAACAAATGCAATGAGCAAGTCCGTGAAATAGAATTACAGCCGGGAAAAACCAAGAGTCTATGGGGCGATTTAGAGTTTGGGGTAGCTACCCTCAAACCACCCCTTTCTCCTCTGCCCTTTTACATGAAGCTTGCGTGGTCTGATCTATTATTCAAGGGTGTGTAGGAAAATAGGTGGGGAACCTTTAAGTACGTCCCGTGTTTACCTGAAATATCAAGGGGATTACACCGCCATTTTTGCATGTAAGCAAATAAATGAGAAAATGGATATTTAAGGATGTTTTATTTGGTTATGATCAAGTAAACCGTAAAATATGTTATATTTGTTTTAAAAATAGTTAAATACAGTTCAATTTACATATAAAGAGCTTACAGCCATCAAAAGTCAATTCTTTCAAGTATTCGTACGTCAAGTTATGTAATAATCAGCTGTGAATTTTAATATATACCATTAATTTTATTCTAAGATATAATTAGTATTGGCCTTTAAAAATTCAAAACCTGGCACTCATGACAGTACAAATTATAAAATTATGATTTTATAATAACATTTTAATTCCATAGTTTGTTTTAGATTAAATATTTTAGAAACCTAATTGATAGCTAGTGAACATTATGCAAGCCCAAATGCTAGCCCTCAAAATTACTTCTAATTCATTGGGAAAATTATTCCCTTTAAATTAGATAAACTATTTTTTTTGTTAAAATATTACCTTTGGCTGCAATTCTAGAATTCACATTACGTCTCTAACCCAAATTTCAACGAATTTCCACCCCATGAAACTGTTTTCTTATCCAAATACTGCTACCGCCACCACCACCCCTACCACTACTTCTTACTTCGTAGGTAACAATCTTTCTTCTTTTATTAAGAATATAAATTAACCTCTTTCTCAAGTCCTGGATCACCCCAAGAAGATTCCCCTATCCCCTCTCCGTTACTAAAGGACCCTTCCCTACTTTGTTTTACCCCATTCTGGCCATTAACTTTCTAAACTCACGCCTCCACAGGGCAACATTTTTACCATTTATTTTCCTAAGGTTGCGATGGTAAAAGGACAATCTTGATCCCTACTATTAACCACCACACCCCTTTTCTTTTCCAAACCTTAAGCATGATGCTCACAGCCAAGGCTTAATATAAAAGTTATTTATTTAATCACCAAGCTACAAGCCTAGCCAATTTTCATATAATATGAGTTAGAACTAAAATATGTTACTTATTGTTTGGGAAAAAACACCAACATCTGTTATAAACTTACAAATTTTACCTCTCAATTTTTGTTTTGATAAAACTAAATAATTAAATAACATCAACATCTTTTTTTTAAGGACCGAGTACTACTACTGGTCCAGATTATACGTTAATGTACTAATTACATTAGCGCGCTAGTTACGCTAACGTACAGACTAAGCTAATATATTAGGGATGACGAATGTTGAATTTATTAGAGGGAGTGTACACAGTATTTTTTAAGGAGAGAGTGGGAAATCATTTAAGAAGAACACCCCAAGTACAATTGTATGGAATTCGGCACCATCTATTGCGAAAACAATACAGTAATGATATATCACTCACAATATTAGAATTTAATAATCAATTTACTAAAAGCAATAAATACAATTAAATTAATTTTAGTACGTCATCAACAACTTAATACATAAATTATTAGTCAAGGGATCATTGAGAGAGAGTTTTCCACCATTTCTATGTAAACATGATGAGACTAATTTAATTGAAGCTAGAAATTCTTAATTTAATTAGTGCTCACCTCATGAGTCACACTAGAAATTGAATTCGAGTCTCAAAATTAACGAGTCAGGAATTAACAGTATAAAACTTTGGCACCGACCTAGCTTGGTCATTCGTGGATATATAGAAATTTATTTAAGTTAAATTATTGCAAATGAGAAATTAATTTTAATACATTCTATTGAATAGAGTTTGAGTTAAAAACCATATTACTTTGATCAAAGTTTGTATAACTCATAATTTCCTTCTTTTTGAAATGTATAATTATTTATTACAAGTTTGACAGAAATTATCCTCGGTTATTGAGAAATAATAGCACGTTCTAAGAAAAAATTACCAATTAATTGTCTGCATAGGAATACTGAATTTGATGTCTGGATTTAGCTAAATAATCGATTTCATGAATGAGTGGATAATTTTTACTTCCCATGTAAAGAAAGTATTGTAGTTATTACAAATGTCGACACCCATACTGTTATGGATGTTAATGTTCAATATGCTTCAATCAAAAATGTTTGGTCTTACATATATATTTTGTCCGCTTATCCTTGTGTCTATATTTATGTCTGTAGCGGATGCAGGGTAAACACTTAGATATATTTCATTAGAACTTAGTGGTTTTTTTTTAGGTTTAATGCACATACCTAAAGGTCTAATAGTGATTTATAATACTACCCCAAAACTAATAGTGGTAGTTTACTTATTTTTTATTAATTTTTGAGAATGGATAAAATTACTTTTTAACTGGCATTTAGACAGTTATTTACATAATAAATTAGACTTTATTGTTGGTCTTCTATATAAATAAATATAATTAAGAAAAGTTCACTGAATATTTATTTGTTATTTAAATACTCTATTTTTGCTGTGGTATCTGCATAAAGAATTTAGTTTATAATCCAACCAATATGATCATGTAAATTATTGTGTAATATAAGCTTATACAGAATATGAAGTCCAAATTTATGTAATTGCCTCCAAGCCCTGCATTGCCCATGGCCTGTTTGCTTCCAATACGGTTATTAATTAATTTCAAAAAATATAATCAAAATGTTATAATTCTTGTATCTAGCTGCACATAGCTTGTAGGCCCTACACAAAGTCTACTAATTATTAAAATTTCAGACCTATGCGTGAGGTATAAATCGTGTAACGCAAATGAAACAGAAACTTTTCATTTTATTAATATAAGAAGAAGCTAATATGCTCAACTTTCCGTTTTCTACGTACACACATACACCACAATAATAGTCGTCAAATTGTCAACGATAATATATACTAGAAACATTTGAAATCCCATGATAATTAGTTTACTAAAATGTATAGTAATAGTAATAGAATTTAAAATTCGCCACCTTTTTTCTATTTTTAAAAGCATATACCATTATTGTTATTATTATTATTATTATTATTATTAGCACCACGTCTTACTAACCATTCGGGTTATACGCACTTACGTTAATGTGTAATATTAGGGTGATTGTGAGATGAAATGATAGGACCTACAGTTTAACGTGGGATCCGAACCACGGTGGAGGCCTGGCTTCCCCACATTCACAATATGTCTTGTCAGAGGTGAGAGAAGGTTTTGGTAATCAGATAAGTCTGTGCCATGACCGAGGATTGAACCCCGGCCGCCAGCACAGAAATTTGACACCTTACCCCTAGACCGCCAGGTCACCCCATATACCATTATTAAATGCTTAAATTAACGAATACGTTTTATGATATATAGCTCTAAAACTCCTCACCGATAATACTATTAGCCGCAAAGTATAAAAACCAATATCCGGTTTGATAACACCTTCAATAATATTAATAACCAAGAGTAAAAGCCACAATTTGGTCTTTCACATATTTTTCTTTATCTCATTTTTACATTTTAAACCCTTGAGATCCCTCCGGTGGATCTTTTTTCATCACACATCCTTCCTTATTCCCCTTCTTTACGCCATACATATTTGTTTGAACACGGACCAACTCAAACCAGATGGGAATCAATTTGATTGCTTGATACCTCCTGTTCTTTGCGGTTTTGTCTTGAGCGTCGGGGAAAAGTTAATTTCATTCTTCCTAAACCATGGAGCCACATTTTCTTTGCCTCGGGTAAATAATTTATTCAGATGCAAAAGTGAGTGCTGAAAAGGTATGTAGTCTCAAGTATTGGATGTTGTAATAATTTGATTACAAATAAGTTGGTAATAATAGATTACTTAGCTTCGTTTATTGACTCGGCTCTAATAAAATGTGTTAGGTGAACAAAATCACTTGTATTACCTCAATCACAATGATAAATTACCAAATTAAATATATTTAAAGTATGTCAGTATTAGAATAAATCAGTAAATATATTTGTTACTTGTAAATGTCAGGTTATTATGGAATTGAACTTTATTTTATTATGTCACAAGATTCACAACCATTATGAGAACTCTCCAAACCATAACATTATATTAGAATCAAAAGTTTATTTATAAATAAGTTTTATTATAAGACCCTTGCTCTGATCAAAATGTTATTAATAATCGTGTAAAGAATATTGTTCATATTTGAAATATTATTATTATTAGCGCCGCGTCTTACTACCCGTTCGGGTTACACGCACTTACGCTAATTTGTAATGTTAGGGTGATTGTGAGATGAAGTGGAGGACCTACAGTTTAACGTGGAATCCGAACCACGGTGGAGACCTGGCATTCCTCACATTAAATAATTTATTCAGATGCAAAAGTGAGTGCTGAAAAGGTATGTAGTCTCAAGTATTGGATGTTGTAATAATTTGATTACAATAAGTTGGTAATAATAGATTACTTAGCTTCGTTTATTGACTCGGCTCTAATAAAATATGTTATGTGAACAAAATCACTTGTTTTACCTCAATCACCATGATAAATTACCAAATTTAATATATTTAAAGTATGTCAGTATTAGAATAAATCAGTAAATATATTTACCACTTGTAAATGTCAAGTTATTATGGAATTGAACTTTATTTTATTATGTCACAAGATTCATAACCATTATGAGTACTGTCCAACCCATAACATTATATTAGAATCAAAAGTTTATTTATAAATAAGTTTTATTATAAGAATCAAGCTCTGATCAATATGTTATTAATACTCGTGTAAAGAATATTGTTCATATTTGAAATAAATGGTAAATAAATTAATCACGTAGCTTTGTTTTTCAAAACAAATTATTATTTGATTATAATTTACATACATTGTTACGCCTTCTCCTTCAAGTTAAAATAAATAATGGGTAATAGATTCAAGTGTTAATGTAGGCCTACCTTAAATCAATATGCTGATTGACATAATTGTAAACTATTTTAACAATAAGATTTTATTATAATGTAAATCAATATTCTGCTTGACTAAAACTAGGATAACGTGCGAATCTTATTATAATGTAATTTATGCTAACCATTATTTACACAAACTTATAAGAAGGATTTACTAGACTCTCATAAAATGTAAAGAAACTAATTTTTTTTAAATAAATAATTTTGAACTATGATGCCATTAAAAGGAGAAAATTTAATATATTAGTGAAAAGAAAATTCATTAATAACAATTTTTGTCCAAATGTAACCATTTGTTTTAAATTTAAATCAATAAATTTAAGCCTCAACGTTTTTGAACAAGTTAGTTTTTATTAATTAATTTAACACATATTTTTACTTGAAGTTTTCATAAATGGTCAGATATAACTTACAGGACAAAATATATTCCACAAAGGAATTCAAAATCAAACACAACACCAATCCAGATTAATAAATCAAGACTTATGATCAAAATAATAATGATCAAACGCCTTAGCTCAGTCAGTGGTATACCTACCTACTAAGCCAGGGATCCCAGGTTCAAGTACCAAAATGGCAACAACAAATAATCAGTGTTAAAATAGAGATTTTTCTTTCACAGTGATTAATTATTCGGTGGAGGCTGGGTGTTTGGTACTTTCCAGATTTAAGTTGGTGTATAATTTGTGTACTTGTATTTTCACTCGGCTTAGAAAGTACACATTAAAAACCCCATATAAAATAACTAACCCTATAGAGGCCACTGAGAAAAATGGTTTTAGTAAAACTTCTTTCTTACAAGCGTCCAATTTTTCAGGCAACTTTTATTTCACTCAGAAAGAAACTCAGAAATAATACAAGGGACAAAGAATGAGCTCAAGATAAAAATAATAATAATAAGCAAAGAAAAGAAGGTGATGATCTTGGACAGGAATGTCCTCATGCTGCAGAAAGTACAGGGCTCAGAGGCACATCAATCTCTTCGTTATCCTCTGGTCCATACACACTCAACAAAGCCCAAACACAAAAACTGGGGAAAATTTTAAATTACTTGATAAAACTACTTTTTTTCTCGCAAGGTGTGTAGAGGAAATGCTGGAAATATCAAAAACACAGTCAAATTTTCAAAGGAAATGCCTTTAAGAAAATGCTTAGATTTTTGTTTCAACAATAATTTATTTTATCTATAGTGTTATTTTATAGGTATCTATACTTCCTTTCAAAAGTGATATCTGCATCTCATATGACTTGATGTATGAACACGTTAAATAAGATTTAGCTCCCATTGTAATTTTTCTATAAATCAGACAAGGCCCTTTCTATGAATATTGGAGTTCAATTTGATTGATTTCAACGATTTATTTCATTTCACTTTTTTAATAGAAGCCTTGAAAATGTTTAAAACACGAAACATATTTAGATCTTTATTAATAAAAACTACACTTGCAGATTGTTTTAATATTTTTTAAATAAATATCACATTTATATTAATATCGTTTAAGAGATATATTAATTAAATCCATATTTAAAAAAATACATTTATTAACTAATGTACAGCCATCACAACAAAAAATTCTCGATGGTGATCTCAAATATTTGTTGGTTTATAATTCGTTTACTCACAATGGTTATGTAAAATAAGCCATTGGAGTTAATCCATTACACTTATTATTGGATGTCTACAAACCTTTAGCATAAAATGTTTTTTGTCACATAATTTTCCCATATTTGGAGGAAGCATAGTGGAAAACTCTTTAGGAAAATCTATCCTGAGTAGACCCAACAAGGACTCAAAATCCTGATCTCCCTGGCATCAGCAGGCCAGTCTAACACAAGAGTGACGCCTTAGACCATTTAGCCACAGAAGTGGGTTTAATAGTTACATTAAATATTTTATTTACCGAATTATTTTATTGGAAAGAACAATTTATTTCTTAGCCGTTGAGATTTAAAAATATTTAATCTACATATTATGAAAGGTCGAAGTTTTTTATTTTCTGGTCGACATCTGTGGTTTTTAGGTATAGTGCTCAACTCAGAACCCAATGATCATGGGATAAACCCAGCTGAGGGTTTACAAATTTGTCTTGAGTGATGAAAATAAGTATCACAACTTCCATCGGAGGGGAAGTAAAGCTATCAATCCCATGTCGATTGTGGCATGTAAAAGAACCCTGGAGGCTATGTTAAAATAACCTTACCGGCAAAATTAGCAAGCACTTTCGTTCTCACTCATAGGAAATATTGTGTGCTTATTAAAAATAATCAGTCAATTATTAAAGTGCAGTTATAATACCTCAAATAAATAACATAAAATATAATTTTATTTTTTCAAAATTTATCTTTTGAATATTCCAATACTATAATAGGTATCTACTTTAAAGCGAGATAAATTTGACTTTCGGTTTTAACTTTAATATTTCGAAGCTCCGCTCACCCAAATTTGTTAATTTCGCATCAAAATCATTAACTATTAACATTTAATTTAATCGTGTAATATTGAACTACAAACAATGGCGTCACGTTGGGACAAAGCGATACCAATGAACTCCAAATTGAAATAGTGACAGAGGTCAAGGACCGCATGTTGTTTACCAAACAAATGGACAGTTTACCTACCCAACTAGACGGTCTGCAACGCAGTCAGACGGTTTACAAACAGTTTCATATGTCTGTGTTTGGGGGGGGGATTGTGGATGATTAATCAAAGCACTTATCTGAGACGTTACCTATATTTGTGGTAAGGGAGCAACTATTTGCACACGTGTCAACATATAGGGAAATGTTGGAGATGCTAAACCATAACCTATGAATCCAGTGATATGGGGCAATAACCATGGTCGAATGCGTCTTGTTTCAGGCATTGACTGCCCAACACTGAGAGACATTGATTAAATTACCGGTTGATTTGGAAATTGATTTCGATGTTGCTCGAAAAATAAATTCTAGAGGCTTTTAACTTACACTGAGGTGATTCTTATAGACAAATAACTTCAATTATGTTAATCACAGGTAAGAAAAATAATTCACTAAAGCGATATGAAAGGGCGCCCCACTACTTTCGAATAAGAAAAAGTTTAGAGAGTTAGTTGACAAACCTAAGAGTTCCTGGGTATTTTAAAGTATGTTTTATTCTGGTATTTATAAAAGGGATAATTTCGTCGTATTTCTGTATTTAATAAAAACTTTGCCATATTTGTCGTATGTTTGTAAGTTTTATGGTCCACATGGCATATTACTAACAAATGGCATCCTCAAAATGTAATTGTAAAATTTAAGCTAATAATATAATTAAATAAGTATTTATAGTTTATATGTGTCTAGGACATAATACTTGGCAAAATAAATCCAGCAGGATATTTAATGTACCCTATAATTTTAATAATGGTATTTTGGAAAGCCATGTTAGATTTAGATATAATTGTTAAAAATATAAGTTTCTTTTAATATGAATCTTATCTTTGATCCAAGTATTTGTAAAAAAATAAGTAAAATATTTCTAAAATAATGATTTTAAATGATTCATAATAAAAAGTGTATATTAACAAAATAGTAGCTTAAACTCAACGTATAAATTTGTTCTTTAACCATCGTTGCTAATTTACTAGTGTTCCACCAAAAGTAATATTAAATAAAAGTATTTAATTTCAGTGATTCTTTTTTTTTTGCAAACAATACATTCATGTTGAATTGTGACAATTATATTGGAAACTTACTCAAAATAATTCCTTCTCATAGACAGTTTCTGCGATTTATTTCTTCAAATACGCTAAAATTTTCAGAATAACATTTATGTGCGATTGTTCCACAAAGGGGGAAGCGTGTCAAAATACATCCAAGGCCCCTTGTTCTCCTACCCCTCAAAACCAACTCTCATTATGTTTGGTAAGACGAAGAGCAGGGATGAGGTTATGTCAAACCGGATGGTGTAAGCCTTGTGTCTCTCACACACTCGACAAACAACTTGATATGAGAAGAGAGACCACTTCACACGACACACACACAGGCACAGAGGAGGTAATCCATTTATACATGCCAACATGTTAACTGAACACCAAATTGGAATGATTATGCTTGCCCCCGATATCTTGCGAAATGGGACACCCAAACAATTATGTAGGATCTCCAACCAAAACAAACTACTTATTATATGATTTAAAATATATATACTAAAAACGTAAATTACGAGCCAAATCTTAGACTACCAAGTGGTTGATTTAAAATGTCTCGGTTTTGATAAAACGATTTTCAATATTTCTACCTCCAATGCAAAAACAATTTTGAGGACTAAATAGAAATGAGTTCTCGGTTAATTTTGTTTTATAATTTCTGTTTTTATCCTATTACACTTATGTATCATGTATCACTTATGTATTCATTGAATTGAATTTTATTGTATATTTAATTGTAATAAATTATTGGCTATATCAAGCACTAAAATAATAAATACTTAGTAATTAAATGTAGGCCTATATTATAATACAGTTCCAGAGAGTTACTGAGCTATGCTTCTACTCAATGAAGAAAGAAAATATTGGAAAATGTAAAGTGTTTAGACAGTTATTTATTGGGTGGTTTGATCTTAAATCCTTCTAGAATTAACAATACTGTTGATATTATATAAAATAAGTTACCTAAAATGATAGTCAACTTTTTTGATAATATTTTTTTAAATTACAAAAAGAGCTAAGGGTTCATTTTTCACTTATCTTTATCTATTTGGCTATTACAACTGAAGTTGGTTCATAGCCTCCCTCATTAGCCTCTACCAAACTTTACTGTCAAGAGTGGTTGTCCCATATACACACAGTACTCTTAAGGGCACTCCTTATTCCTTCAACCTATCTGAGCTCCGGTCCCCCCAAGTGGCCTTATTCCCTCTGGTTTTCCCATGTACATCTGTTTTATAATTGGTTCTCAATAAATGAATCAATCACTAAATTCTTTAGCTTCTTTTTATCCTTAAAAAATTCGTGTATCTCATCATTTTTCCTAATTTTGAATTTCATATTTTCTGGCATTGGTCCAAAGATCTACCTCGATTCTATTTTCTCAAAGCTAAAAGCTTCGTCTCCATCTTCAGATCTTTAGAGTATCACAGGTCTTATTAATTGTTTTATCTACCAGTATTTTATTCTTTTAGACACTAATCTTGTACTGACAATTTTATTTAACTGAGAAATACATTTATTTGCATCTTGTATCCGAGCCAATATCTCCTCCTTTCGTGTTTTTCTTTTTCTCCCATTTATTGTAGTTTCAAGGTACTTGAAAGATCTATCTTTCTTTTTATCTTCTTTTCTCCACCCTCAGAGGTTACAATATTTTCTCCTGGTCCTATCTAGATAACTACGTATTTGATTTTTTCTTGATTTTAATTAGACTGTTTCTTACAACAATTATAATTTTATAATAGAGCGCTCAATATACTGGCAAGAAGAATAATACAAGGTGTTTAGTGATTACAAATTTAATCAAATTTAGGTTAACCATCACACAAGCTGTGAAATTCAGGCTATAGAATAATAAATATGTTTTGGATTCAAAACAAATTCTATATTATCCGAAGAAGAAAAACAATTATTTACTGCTACTGTTTTAAAAAATTAAAAGAATAATGTTTGATAAAAATTTCAGGTTCTAAATAAAAAACTATTGTATAGTTAAGAAAAATCGTATTTTAAACTTATCCCCATCTCACCTCTACCCAAAACAATTTGTTGTCAGCGTGGAAGCATGATACCATTTAAAAGATTGTACCGGGGTTATTTATTTATTCCTGCGCTCAAACAAAGATCTTAGCATTAGTTTTAAAATAATGATTCCATTAAAAATTTGGAAATGTTGACTATTTTAAAATAAAAGTGTCACATGTATTCAATGATGAGAAATACTAATTGCCTAACTATAAATTGTCCTACCACTTTTTAAATCTGGTTAAAAACCATAACGTAAAATATGATATTTGTAGTACACCTAAAACTAAATAGATATATGTAGGTTGGTTTTTTATATTATCCTGGTGACCTGGTGGTCTAGGGGTAGAGTGTCAGACTTCTATGCTGGCGTCCGGGGTTCAATCCTCGGTCCCGGCACAGATTTATCTGATTACCAAACTCTTCCTTCACCTCTGACAATACATCTTGTGAATTTGGGGAATGCCAGGCCTCCCCCATGGTTCGGATTCCACATTAAACTGTAGGTCCTTTATTTCATCTCACAATCACCCTACCATTACACATTAGCGTAAGTGCGTATAACCTGAACGGGTAGTAAGACGCAGTGCTAATAATAATTATTATATTATCCTTATTTTTAAACCTAATATATTCATGAATATTTGTACTAATCTACATAATCTAATTTTTCATCTAATAATAATATAGATGTGCTTTAAGTCATAATCAAGACCGTAGCTAGCCAATAATTTCGGAGGAGTTTGGTGGGAACATCCCCCAATTGCCGGAAGCTAGAAAAAATTCTAAATTATAAACAGTTATAGAAGCTATCTGAAGTTTTTTTTATGGTTACTCCCTAATTTGTGCTTGTATCTTAATTTTGATATTGTTTGTACCAAAAATAAGGCCATATATATTTTGTTCATAAAATTTCGGGGGGAGGTGAACCCCAACTCCCCCTTGATATGGCATTGCGTATAACTTACTAAATAACGTTAAAGATTAAATATCATCTACTGCAAACGCATTAGTTTAGAAAATCTTCCTTGAATACAGTTTGGGACGAATAAGATTTCTTGGTGTTATGAGGATTGTGTGGTTCCCAGTCAAAAAAACAAAGACTCTCAGAAACAAGAGGGTGTTTTTAAGGTGCTGGAACTATAAATTTATAACAACTGACAGGATGTTTGTGGCTCAAATTCAGACCTAAGTTATTCAAGAGTGGTTATCAACATGAATGTTAGCTAGCTCAACCGCCTCCTTTTACGATTACCAACCTTTCTTAAAGTTTTACAAGCTTTTTATCATGCTTACCAAAATACAAGTCTATTTCTACACTTATCAGTCTCTCTTCAAATCTACCCGTCTCTATTCACGCATTTCAATCTCCCTCCAATTATACCAGCTTCTTTTCGCTATTTTAAGTCTCCCTCCATTTTTACCAGCATTTAATCCTTCTCAAGGGTTCTTCAAGTGTTTATTTAGGCCTAATATCCCCTCTTCACGCTTCCCAGTTCTATAAGTCTACCAGCTTCTCTTCACGCATCAAAGTATACTTTTAAGTCAACCATTCTCTCTTCTCAGTGTCCTTCCAAGTCCACCTGACACTCTTAGCCTCTCTCTGAGTCCTTCTAAGTTCATCTGACTCTCTTGCCTCTCTCAGTGTCCTTCCAAGTCCACCTGACTCTCTTCACGTGTCTCGGTATACTTCCAAGTCCACCTGACACTCTTCACCTCTCTCAGTCTCCTTCCAAGTCCACCTGACACTCTTCACCTCTCTCAGTCCCCTTCCAAGTCCACCTGACACTCCTCACCTCTCTCAGTCTCCTTCCAAGTCCACCTGACTCTCTTCACCTCTCTCTGTGTCCTTCCAAGTCCACCTGACTCTCTTCACCTCTTTCGGTCTCCTTCCAAGTCCACCTGACACACTTCACCTCTCTCAGTCTCCTTCCAAGTCCACCTGACACTCTTCACCTCTCTCAGTCCCCTTCCTAGTCCACCAGACACTCTTAACCTCTCTCAGTCTCCTTCCAAGTCCACCTGACAATCCTCACCTCTCTCAATCTCCTTCCAAGTCCACCTGACTCTTCACCTATCTCTGTGTCCTTCCAAGTCCACCGGCCTTTCTTGACCTTTATCAATCGTTTTAAATTATACAAGCTTCTTTTTACTGTTATCAGTGTCCCTCTAAGCCTAAAACATTTTCTTCTCGCTTATCAGTCTCCCTCTAAGTATCCTAAAAATATTTACCAATACTTCTCTGGGTAACTATATGATTAACAGCCTCTATTCGCGCTTATCAGCCTCCCTCTAAGTCTACTAAATTATCTTCGCCATTATCAGTCAGCCTTCAGGCATATACATTATCTCTAAGATTATAAGCTCACGTTTCAATTTATCAATCTCTCTCAAAGCCTATTTACTCTCTTCACTCTACCATTATTTATACATGTTACGCGGACGCTTTTCGTATACATTACCTTTTCTACTCTTCCTCACTTATGTCAAGGCGACAGTAATACGTGTCCCCACCTAATAGCTAGAACCAACGAACAACCAGTTAAACATGGAACAACCAACAAGGGAAACTAAATAAACGCTTATTTTTTAATACATACGCTTACTCCCATATATAAATTTTATATTTCAGTTCGAAGCCAGTTTGGGCTGAACAAAAACTTAAAATATTGTGAGAGCCAAGTATGTAAACTTCAACGACACGTATTATTAACGTGTTTTATGGGAATGGTACACCATTCTCCCAACACATTTCCTCACTACCAACAATATTGTTTGTTACAGTTTCATTCTACATGCTATGCAAATAGTATCAGTGATTGTTCGGACACGTGAAACAGGTAAAACTAATTTTGAAAATTACAATTGGTATTTCTGTGAGGAGTGGGAGGTATGAATATTGATATTACGTGTAATAAAATGAACTATTCCACAATCAAATAGAACTAATTTTTACTTTCTCTTGATCCTTCAAAGAACGAAATATTGTGAACATAAAAAAAAATTGAGCTATGTATTTTGATAGATTTTGAAGTCTCCTGAAACCGAAAAAGGTGTTTTCATGATTCCGTATGTTTGTGTGTCTGTATCTCAGCCCAGAGCCGAAACCATTTTACCGATTGGGAAAAAAACTCTGTGTATAGGGTTTTCATAAAATTCCCTCAAAGGAGATTTTGAAATTAGATATATAACCCTAAAAATAAGGGTATTTTACTGAAAGGGGAAAAAGATAAAATTGATTTTCTCATAATCCGCTGAGTAGGTTTTGATTAAATCTAGTACGAAGGCACTGTTTAACATTATAATAAAATGACAACTCATTTTCATTTGAAAATGACTCGGTGTACTTTATAACAGCGGAAATATACTATTGTGATCATACTTCTGTAACTTTTTACGATGATAGGTTTTTTAATCTCAAAGTTGTAACATTGGAAATAAAAATCTTAAATTTGAAATATTTTTTTATAAAAACATTTTTTTTTATATATAAACAAATGTGTGTGGATTTTATGGGGGATTTTTTTTAAATACGAAATTGATTTTAATATTCTTTAGTGGAGATAAATGTTAATATTGTTTGAATGTTTCCGTATCAGTGTATATTATTTCATTTTTGTTCTTTGGTGGAGTATTTCCGAAACATTGTATATTATTTCGTTTCACATAATCATTCAAAGTGTCTTTAGTAAATAGCTGTATATATAATTAAAAGAGCTATAAGGTTATTTACGAGCGTGAGACAAAATTTAACCATATCGTACCATTTTTGTTAAATTGATTAAATTACTATGACATAATTTTTAATTGCACTTGGTCCAAAATCTTAAGAGATTTTATATGTCACTGGAAATCAAAAAAAAATTCGAGAAAGGAGCAAGGCACGCCACTCAACCTTCACTTCTTGGTTCGTGGTAAATTGATTTGTGTGGACCAAACCGGTTGTAATCTGAAGGGTGGTAGTTGTCGAAGCTATATGAATGCTGCTCCAATAACTCAAAACTCACTTTCTGTGCGGTTTTCAACAGAGTAAGCGCAGTGTTAGTCATTAATCAATAAAACGTATGGGGGTGTGCTTCGAAATTCAAGCTTCGAATTTCACAGTAACAGGCACTTTTTGACGTGAATACGTCTTTAAATTTGCTACCATATGGGGGCAATCCAAAAAAACCTAATGATAACAAAATCGGGGGATACAGTTTGGCGTTGTAGTTTCGAATCTATCCTCTACATCCAAAATTAAATTATACCACTGGATGGATAAAGGATCAAAGAATGCATTACGATACGCGAGAACAGTGACGCATCACGCGCGGTGGAGGAGGAAGCACCGCCATTTTGCTGCGTATCGAGATTTGTAATTAGTATAACTTTTTACCAGCCGGACAGGTTTAGAGTATTGGTACAGCTATGATTATTTTTTAAAAGGCATCACCTCCTTTATCATAAAGGTCCAATAAGTGTTGGCAACTGTTCAAACGATTTTGTTTGTCTGCTTCTGTGAGAGATTATGGTACATCTCTTACAAATATTTTACGAAAGATAAATCTGTTACGGATTATTTCAAAGGCAGCGCCACTATTAAGACGAATATTACTTGCCACATCGCCGATATTCTTCGTTCTGTTCAAAGCCACCATAGTACTGGTTCGTTCAACATCGATATCAGTAATGGAGGTTGACAGACAACCCACTTATACTTCATAGTTTGCACTTGTGTGACCGCTTTGAAATTTTTCAATCGATTTGTAAGCATTCCTTGAGAAATCTGTTACGGATTATTTCAAAGGCAGCGCCACTTTTAAGACGAATATTACTTGCCACATCGCCGATATTCTTCGTTCTGTTCAACGCCACCATAGTACTGGTTCGTTCAACATCGATATCAGTAGTGGAGGTTGACAGACAACCCACTTATACTTCATAGTTTGCACTTGTGTGACCGCTTTGACATTTTTCAATCGATTTGTAAGCATTCCTATGTGTGAAAAAACACTGATACGTTACCATGCTGGAAGTATTCGATGATTAACCAGTCTCTGGTGCATTTTCTGTCCATAAAAAGCGGGCGAGTGCTCGGTGCACTTATTTGGTGAGTGAAGGAAGTGGAGTGGCCATTTTAAAGGTTTGCTCACAACAAAAGAGTGGACCAATAGAGGACAAACCTCCACCACAGTGACAATAGTGATACCACAACTACACACATGTGCATAACAAGCAGTACAGCTTAACTGAAAAATAAATTATAACTACATTGAGATAAATTATTTACTCACACTGATTATAAATATACATAGGTATTTTATAAATGTATTCCCTTTATTTTATATGTATATATGTAGCTGAGTTGCAGCCCCAGATTATTAGAACCACGTACGAATGGCGGCCCAGGCAGTTGACCTACCCAAATCTAACGTAACCTAACCTAACCCAAACTAACAAACCTTCGAATTTTTGCCAAAAACATTGAACGACAAGAACTGTGGAAGTTTGGATATTACGAGGTTGTCGACATGAGACGATATAGTTTATATCTGAAATTTAAGACGACATGATAGAAAGCACTCTGTTAAATAGGCTGACTCAACTCATACCTTTCTCTCTCTCGCTCATGTGAGTGAGTGAGCCGAAATTCATACGTCTCTCTCAAACAGCCGGGCCCCAAATGGTAAACTATTTCAAGATTAGGCCACAACTTAACTACATATGTTCTTTTAAAATATATTGAATATCAATATTTTAAAAACAAGATAGTGTTTTTGAATTTTACTTATAAAAGAAAAATATTTAAAAAATGTATCAATAAATAATTTATTCGTAACTGGCATGTAATATTAAGTTATAGTTATCTGGATCTATTTTACGTGTACTTCCTGAATTAAAAGTTATATAACTCCAAGAATTTAAAACAAACCAAAATTCGACTATATACAGAGTGTATGTTATAAAGGTGTAAAATGTATTAGGGGCGTATTACAATCGAACAAACATTAAGAAAAGTTAATATAAACATCAGTCTAGAAAATATTAGTTTCTGAGCTATGATCAATTTTATTGTTCATTTCAACATAAGAAGGAATTCACTTAACATCAATGATAGAGTTTAAAATTAACAAATACACAAGAATATAGAACATTATGTTGCAAACATTGTTCAAAATGTTGTCTTCCTCCTTCAGTGCAACCTTTGAGCCTCCATTCCGTGTTTTGTTGTACACCCAGGGGTGTTACGTGTTTGCTCACATCCATTTACAAAACGCTCTCTAAAAACATCAACATTACCACGGGCGTTGAGAGTAAACAATGGACTTTAAATGTTCCCAAGAGATAAAAAAAATACATCGATTTCAGATCTGGTGACCAAGCGGGACATTTAATAGATCCCCAAGACCAATGTATATTTGAGGAAAAACTTTAATAAATATAAAAAATTATTGTTTCTAAACCCTATGTTTATATGAACTTAATGTTTGGTCGATGGGGATACGCCCTTTGATTATTTTACACCAGATAATATACATCCTTTGCACATACATTACTGTCCCTCGCCCATAAATATATCTTGGTGAAATAGGATGTGCCATTTTTATCAAAAATAAATGTTACACCTGTTTCGGGATATTTATTTCAAAAGGAAGAGGCACTAGTGAGTACGATAAGTCTCTATTTTAAATTACCGACATGATATCTAGATAAGATGAAAACATAACACGTTGAAAATGTATGCTATTTAAATTAAAAATAAAGTATATAACTATCTAACTATTCTCAAAGAACTCAGGGAAGTTAAATATTTTGAGCTTACTTTGAAGGTCTTTTTATACTTTTTGACTTCAACAAAGAGTGAATATAATGAACTTGTTAAAGTAGTTATAAAGACATTTCTATTCTTCACTCTTCGCTTTTATACATTTTATTAGCAAAAGCGCACAGACAAGGTAACTGGGGAAAAAAAATATCGTTTTCAACTTGAAGAAATCCTTAAGGCTGATACAAGAGAAAAACCTTTGAGCCATCACGTAAAATTGTTAAAATGGGGATGTAGGAAACGCGAATTAAGGACAGTATTTTTGCAGTTTTTATTACAAAACACCATTTTGCCAAAAATAAATAGACAATTCTCCATAATAAATAAAGAGTTTAAATTTTCTCTACATAGTGATATCAACAGTTGTTGACTCTTGCACTAGCATTGCGGCATCAGATGAGAATCTTCTTTTAAAATAAGAGGAAAAGTTATTATAAAATTTCAAGTCACTGTTTACAGGTATTCAAGAACTATTAATATCACCACAGGAATAAAATTTATATCTATGTTTCTACTGGAGCAATATTTTTTTATTTTTGCCATAAAATGTTTGCAATAAAAACTGCCCTTAAATTGCATTCCCTACACCTCCGCATTAATAATTCATGTTCCCGAACAATATGCGACCACTAAACTACAATAATTTTATTAAACTGATAGATTGCACTTTACACGTTAATAACATTTTAAACCAATCCATTGGAAAATGGCTGAAATTTGTAACATAATAAATTATTCAGTAGAAAGTACAAATTATTCATAAAATTATAATAATAGCGTGTATGTAAACATAAACAACCACTTTAGGGGGTTAATCTGGTTGGATTCGGTTTGACTCACAAAATGTTTGATATCAGTATGTGTTATTCTGTTTGAAAAAATACAGGTCTTAATGCAACATACAGTGTAACAAAATGTATAAATTCTCAATTATTTAGGAATCTTCATTACCATTCAATAAAAATATTAAATAAAGTCGATTAAAAATTATAAACCTAGCGCTATACATTTGATTAAAATACATACATAAGATTTTTTTTCAAATTCTGGTAATAGAACTGTGATTTATATAAATAAGGTTATTTTATTTGGAAAGTTAAAGTTAGGTATAAGTAATTTTAAAAATAATTACTAACAAAAATATACCACGTGTTCCTGTCAATAAAAAATAATCTTTGAAAGCTAATTACAATAAACAACACTTTTTTCTATACACGCTATGGTGGCCGCATAGTCTAAGGCGTCACTCTCACCGTAAATTAGATGACGGGTAAATCGAGGTTCGAACCTCAGTCGGGTGTACTGAGGGTGATATTTCCTAAACGGTTTTCCACTCACATTTCATGCATTAGCGAATACACCTCCTCTTGAGTTTAGAAAATAATTATTACAAAAGAGGAATATTTGTACTTTCACTTACATCTAAATAATATAGTAAAATAGTTATTAACTAGTATATAGTTTATTATTTTAATAAATTGGTTTTAATATCTATAGTATAATTAGCTAATAAGTTAGGAAAATCACAAACACACAAAGTGTTTGAAATTCTAATATAGGATATACCATATTTTATTTTCAATGAAATTTCGCCAAGTTCTTTCAATGTTTATATATATAAATTTGAAAAGTAATTGTTTTTTACTTACACACGGCTTTCTACAACCCAGGCTATATGGATTTAACTGCACAAAGTAGATAAGAATAATAAAGTTGGAATCCACGTGTTCCTGTCAATAAAAAATAATCTTTGAAAGCTAGTTACAATAAACAACACTTTTTTCTATTCACGCTATGGTAGCCGCATAGTCTAAGGCGTCACTCTCGCCGTAAATTAGATGACAGGTAAATCGAGGTTCGAGCCTCAGTCGGGTGTACTGAGGGTGATATTTCCTAAATGGTTTTCCACTCACATTTCATGCATTAGCGAATACACCTCCTCTTGAGTTTAGAAAATATTTATTACAAAAGAGGAATATTTGTACATTCACTTCCATCTAAATAATATAGGAAAATAGTTATTAACTAGTATATAGTTTATTATTTTAATAAATTGGTTTTAATATCTATAGTATAATTAGATAATAAGTTAGGAAAATCACAAACACACAAGGTGTTTGAAATTCTAATATAGGATATACCATATTTTATTTTCAATGAAAAATCGCTAAGTTTTTTCAATGTTTATATATATAAATTTGAAAAGTAATTGTTTTTTTTACTTACACACGGCTTTCTACAACCCAGGCTATATGGATTTAACTGCACAAAGTAGATAAGAATAATAAAGTTGGAATTTAAAGGAAACTAACCTGAATTTGAGCGAACTGAAAGTCTAAAATCAAATCGGAAAAAAACATAGACAGTACATATTACCGAGATTAGAACCCCAATATATCCATTATATTTGGTCCATCCGATCTAACACTAGAGTTATGTCTGAGACCATTCGACAACACAACCTTATTACATTTTCAAAGTCATATTAATCTCAGTACTCCAACAAAAGTTTTAATGGCCCAAAGTCACAAACAAATAATATACCCAAACACTCAACCTCCAAGCTTAAATGGTTGCGCTCCTTTTGGAAGCTAGATTCGTTCACCACTAGGATCGCTGCGGTTAGCCCTATCATCACCCGGCAGTGACACTAGCGAGGCCCAGTGTTGAAGGACTCAAGCTGGTAAAAAGAGCGCAGCGAAACACCCGTGAGGTTGAGAGTCTGTTTCTTACTGTTCTGTGCCCAGAGTAAATATTTTACACTGGGTCATATTTATTGCCAAGTTGATTATATGGTGTCATAGTGATTGAAAAATCGCACTTACCAGATACCAGATTTTAAAACTACTTGACTTTTTCAAGTTTTTTCAAATAAAATGTCCAAATTTTCCAATCACTATATATTACAAAAAAAATTTTTTATTAAGATTGGAACCTGTAAAAATATGGTTAGACACTGAAATTGTGAAGGGGTTAAAATATTTCAACTTAAAGCGATAGCGTTTTAGGTAAGGCAATGTATGTTAGATTTCAGTGAGAATTTGTTGAGCCATTAAAAGATCGACTTACAAAAATATTGTTTAGAATTGTTTTAAAACACATTCTTTTTTTAGATAATCCTTTATATAATATAATCAAATAATCCAATTTTTGTGAATGCGCATAGCCATGACCTAATTTTAGCTGAAGATACTGGTAGAGAGCTGGAAAGACGACTTGAGAAATGAGATTTATTCTCAAGTGGGACCTAATATGTGAAAATAGATTCTCAATTTGCATTAACTGGAAGAAATTTTTTTTCTACTATTTCAAATGAAAGTTACATATTATTTAAGTGAAAATGGGAATATTCCAGAAATTTGATCAAATTCCCTGATTCTTCGATTACATTTCCCTCTTTCCCTGGATACTGGACACCCTGTTCAAAATAACTTACACCCGCTCATAAAAAAACGAGTGCTCTAACAAATAGGGTATTAAAGAACCAGTTAAACTCTAAACAACACTGACTGCAGCTGAAATATTGTACAACACACTTTTTTAAGTGAATTATTGTGTACGCTTTATATTTATGTATATAAAGAAAAAAGATCGTCACGAAAAATTCTAATTATTCTACTTATTTCTTTTTTCCCCCCTTTTTCATGACATTTATGTTGAACATATATATGCAAGATTGTATGAATGTAAAAATACATGCTCTGGATGGCTTTTCCATATGTATGAACAAGAAACAGAACAATTCTCTCTCTGTGCTTCTATTTGGTTTAAAATCTCAGTTTCTCTCTAACTTTCTCCTATCTTTTAACATGTTTTATACCACCATCTCTCTCTAACGCTTTTATTCATGTCTTCCTTGTTTATTTTAGATGGATTCCTCTACCCCTCCCATTTTCTCACCCCCACTGCTTTAAACTGTGCCACCACTACATTTAGTCGAAAAAATTCCCCGGCCTTTGGATGTGTTTACTGGCTTGAAATCTAGTCGGTGAGGGTGTAAAAAAAAATTATTCTCCCACCCTCTTCCAGTTCTCCAATACTCTCTACCTCCTCCCCCTTTCGATTCCAAAATCTGTGATTCTTGCTCATTCATTATTCATTCACACCGGCTAAATTCTACATTCAGCATCACCCCTCCTAACCTCCCGCGCCTCTCGTATTTCAATGTCAATCAATTCTCCAAGGGGACCGACTCTTTCTATTCATAAAATATTTACTCAATGCGGTGACGTTTGAATGGAAGACATCATGGGGTCTCTTGCCAATAAGCCTGGAGTGATACACTTGGATGGATCCAATCCGACACCACCCTATGTTTAATGCCAACTTTTATTAGAAAGATTCTTTTTTCTTTCTTTAAAACAAATCCAACTTCTATAACCGGAATCGGTGGGTTTGAGGAATAAACGCTAAGCTCATTTAGTATCGCTCGCGGTAACGGATAGGTAATGACTTGAATTTTCTTACATGTGTAATGAGGGTGGTTTTGCATAAGAGTGATTATCTATCCACTCCCTCTACAAGCAAATGAGGTGACAATTCCTCTAAATTCAGTTTTCTTAAACATCAACACATAATAATTTTTAACGTCCACTTATTACTACCCTTAAAGTGTATATGCAAATGTAATAAAGACTTTAATGTGTTAGGGTTGACTAAGGTTGAAATTAGAGGAAGTGTACTCGCATTTATGTCGTAAGGGGAGGGAAAATTAGATAAGAAAAAAACACCCTCAGTACACCAGACAGGAATTACACTCCTATCTCACCGTCATATGCAGCTTATTCTATTGTGAGAGTGAAGCACTTTAGACAAATGGTGGCATGGTACCAAAAAACCAATTATGTTCATAAAAATATACTAGAAGTTAATCATTATTAAGGAATAATGAAACATTTTTTTTTTGCTCTATATTATTTCTAAACAGACTCCCCAATTTTTTTTAACTCATAGGGGACGTAGTATAAAACAATGTTTCTCACTCCTACCTTATACTATGTCACAATTGAAGCAGGTATTATAAGTATGTATAAATTAGGGTTGTCAAGAAAGGTCTTTAGCCGTGGAGAAAAATAATATTGCTAATGTGGTTTTCTATTGGGTTCTAAGTAAATTGTGTAATCTGGGATATTTGTTTTTACTTTAGCAAATATTATATTTTAAAATTGAACTCTTGGCTATGATTTTATTCTTGAAAGTTTGGATTGGCATGCTACCATTAAGCTCGGCTATCTTAGCTCTTGTCCATAAATATAAACATTCTTCTAAAAAAAAAAATTCAATCCTAAGATTTTACAGATATGTTTATGTACTACACTTAAATGGAAGGGATGATTTATTGATTCCTTATTGAAATACATTAGGATATATATTTAAATATACTTTCTAGTGCAAAAATAATCAAATATGCACATTCTGTTTGCGCTGAAAGGGCATGCATAACTCATTATAGGGAAGACATGGGCTAAGCTGCATGAGTTGATTAAAACTATTTTAAAGTGCCTTAAGTATAAATAAATAACAGTCATAATTTAGCTTAAAACCAATATGTTTATTTTATTCCCATTAAAAATTGTACATTTTGGAATATCTTGCAACAATGTGCTACAAGTATATTAAAGTTTTCAGTCATTAAAAATTCTACCGGAATAAATAAAACGCGTGATTAGGACAAGTAACAGTTGTTGTAAAACATTAAAAGAATTAAACAATGTCAAATAATAAAACGAAACCTAAAAAGGATAAAGTTTTATTTTCGTGAAGTTTTAGAAAGAAAAGTAATATTTCAAGGGGGGTTTGTTCTATGGTGGGAGAATCAAGAATTAATTTCTTGCTCTAGAGAACAAAATACAGCAGCGGCAGCAGCCACCGCCGCCACCGTAATTAAGCACAGCAATTCGGTAGAACTAATTAGCCATGTCTTGATAGAAAGACTCGCAGCTTTGTACAGGCTGTATCCAGTAGCTCGTGCACTGATGTACTTGCTACTTGCTTTAGTCAACCTTTTGTGACCCCCCTCAACCCCCCAACCCCTTTTGTTTTTATTCACTAACCTTTGAAAGTTTTACGATAGTTTTGTTTCAAAATTCTCTTTTTTTATTTGCACCATAAGCGTATAATGTTTTTCAATTATTTAAAAGTGTTAATTATTGAGGTTTTTCCCTACCGCATTTGATCTATACATCTTTTAATTTATTTTGTTTTTTTCCGTACCACTTCTTACTGCCTATTTGAGTTATATACCTATGTACTAATTAAGTTTATGTGTTAGGGATTAGGAACGTTGAGCTTGAGAGAACGTGTACCCGCAATGGATTAGAAAGAGAGTGGAGGATTAGTTAGGTAAAAACCAACCTCAGGGTACCCAACCGGGATACGAACCCCGATACCGCCCTCATCAGCAGTCTAGACTAGTACAAGTGTGACACCCACCTCGGTGGCGTAGATGGCTAACGCGCTTGACGTGTTGAGCTCGACTGCTGAGGACGGGGGAGATCGAGGTTCGAATCTCGGTCGGGTGAACTGGGGGTGGTTTTTCTTAAATGGCTTTCCACTCTCCCTCTACGCAAATGCGGGTCCACTTCCTCTAAATTCAACCTTCCCAATTTCTAATCCATTAGATTAATTAGTACTTAAAGCGTATAACCCGAACGGGTAGTAAGACGCGGTGCTAAATATTATTATTATTATTATTATTATTATTATTATTATTATTACAAGTGTGACACCTTAAACGATGTGGCCACCAAATCGGGTTTTCAAGTAATAGTTAGGGGTGAAGATGCTATACGTAAAAGTAAATTCCCCCATATTTTCGTGATGGGAGAGGGGAAAAATATATATAAAATATCACCGTCAGTCACGCGTGATGATAGTACTGGTTAGATATTCTAGGTGAGACTGACATTAATTTCACGTACCCACCAATGTAGATTGATAGTTAATTGTTAATATACTGCATAATGTGAAGCGTAGAGGAGTTAACTGAAGACTATACTGTTTGGCTCAGTGGTGGAGTGGTCCGCTCTCAAGCAAAGGGATTCCGTTAGAAGAGAAGATTTTGATACATTTATAATAGCTTCTATTGATTCATTCTGTTTCATATTTTGTAAGTTTAGCACGATTTGGGTTTGATGTTTTGTTGTGAGTTTTATTTACTAAGTTACTTCATTATTAAATATATTTATTTTATCAGTAAATATTATTTAAAGCAAAATACATATATTTTAGAATATTAAAAAGTATTTTCAACGATATATAAAAATTAAAAAATACTATTTGTTAAATATTTTGATATATTCTATAACATTTAAGTACAAATGATTTAAAGCCGATAAATAAAAAATATTTATCTACATTGTTATGAAATAATGTAAAACTGTGGTTTCCAGAAAAAAAATACATCCATCACATTTATTTTTTCAATGGAACATTTCCCCGATCCCTCAAAGAATATTAGAAAAAAAATTAGCTTCTTCCTCCTTAATTTCTTACATCACCTTTTATCATGGTTTTACCCATTTTTCACTTTACGTACTCGCCTCCATTTTTTTTATGCGCATTTTCTTTTATTCCCCAGGAGCCCTCATCCCCCCACACTCCACCCTTTTCCGACCAAGAACTGAATCCTTGCCATGAGAAAAACTAGCTTGACTCTCACACATCTTAATCACGATCCACTGACGCGTACACAAGTATACAACCATTAATTCACTTGAGGAAGACTCGATGGTTTATAGGAGAGCTCTTTGGTTGCTGTAACATAGACTGATCGTTATTAGGAGCGCTCGCGTGTGAAACTATCTAACTAACGTGTTTTTTTAAGCTTTTGTTTTGTTGAACATATTACCACCGACCTAATTAGCTTTTTTAAAAAAAAAATAAACTGTGTAGATAGGAATAAACCCATACAATTTGTTCAGTCAAAAAAAATGTGATTTGTTTTGATATTTTTAAAACATCTATATCATATTTGGTTTTGCTCAAAATTCAAAGATGAAAGGCTATTTCGTACTCACCTATGGTTAAATACATATTAACGCTCCTTTTTTAAATTTTATATCGGATATTGGCATTAGAAAAATATATTGGAAATTTTAAGAAGACCAAATATATAAATTTAAATCTTATAAAAATAAACACATGTGTTGAAAGATCCAGTTTATTCTCATCCATATATCAATATGATCGCATCAACAAATATATAGAAATATTGTGAATTGTCACATTTTTAATTTTCATAATGTATTCAATAGTTTCATATTTTGAGCAAAAGTGTTCAATTTTCTTCTGTTGTCCATGCAAGTTTCCGTATTCATTCCAAATAAAATTTTGACACTCCCATTCCTACTTTTAAAATTAAGTCACTTATAACTTTGGCGTTAAGCATAATACCGATGAGTATTTCGTCACCCGAGAATGCAAGTGTTCTATGTGCAATTTTTCACTTTTGTGTAAAAGAGCATCGAAGTTTGACCTTGTGTATAAAACCAATGTTACTAGAAGACAACTCGAGCTTGTATTTTCTTAAGTAATTATTTAATAGTCTTTTTTTTTTCATTTTTATTTCATCTTCGATATGAGGTACCATTGTTCTCTACAATATATAAGGGAAAATTATTTGAAAAATTTGCGTGAAATTTTATTTTGACAATAAATTAAAGACATAATTAAATAAATTGGCTCACCCACTAATCGGATCATAGTAAGACACTAGAATAACCCAATTATATTTAATCGTCCATTTAGAGAGATTGTTGATTATTTACTATGATACTACTTACTTTATTATATTAACACATTTATAAGATTAAAAAATTTGTAGCATTTGGCTACAAGAAAAAAGAGAACAAGTCAACGATAGCAAATACTCACCCCATTTCACCATCCTGGCGGCACTTTATTACAAACCGAGAGAGACAACAACACTACCGACCGCAATTCCACCGCACAGACAACTGACCAGCTCCACCTAAGAATCGAACCGTGCCCGCTAGAGCTCGCCATGTGCTTAAGCTAGTCCAAAGAACTTGAGAAGAAAAGAGATGCCTGTCCCGCAAAGTGCCCAAACATTACAATTGCTTCGATAAATGAGTAGAAGCTCGTTCTGTCACTCGCATTTCCCTCCCGGTGTATTAATACTCTTTGATTATCCTCCTTTTTTTCCCCTTTTGTTCCGTTTTCCCTGAGTTTTGTGAGCCGTATATAAGACCGGCGTAGGAAAGCGTCCGGCACTATTGGACATTGCTCGGACATAGTCGGACGAAGCCGACGCTTCAGCATTATTTAAAAATGTAAGGGTGAATTTATTTTCGGCGTAAATATTTTTTGTTATTTTTCAAAATTCCCTTTTGGAATGTTATTAATTATACTTTCAAATTAGTAACTGCTTGAATATTATAAAACTTAAATTTTTCCTGTTGTATCTAAATGGTCTAATTATATTTATATCAGCCCAGTTTGTACGGATAATTTTTGGGATATAACTATTGAGCTGATAGATAAAAGAAAAGAGGATTTAAAATATAAGTTTTGAATCTCACCTTTTTATTATGCTGGTTAGATTTTTCTTGTCTACGTAATGTTTAAGTAAAATGTTCTTATTCATTTTTCTTGATTACTCTCCCGTATTGTTAATATCGAGATTGATAAATTTACGGTAATATGATTTTAGGTTGTTGTGAGATATATTAAAATTTATGGACGATGCTCATTTTGTTTGATTATGTTGTACAATTATGAGTAATAGAATTCAGATGTTAGACAGTTACATGGTTCATATTAGGATAATATTGAGTAAATTCGTATGCAAAGTTCAGGCGAAAAATAACAAGCTAAATGATTCTTTATTGAATATATTCTAAGAAATGGTAGTTTGATTGAAAGTAAAGACAATCTTAACTTAAATACATCTAGCTCATTGCAGATTGTGAATTTAATGAAGATCATAAGAGCTATTATATATTTCTACATAAAACAGTCAACTTGTTACATGAATATAAATAAATATATATATATATATATATTATTTATTTATTTATTTAATTCTGATATTTATAATGATCATATACATTTACTGCTTGCAATTTATTTATTGTTAGTGAAAATACCTTTAGGTTTAGAATCTATTTTTTGTCTCTCCTCCCTTAGTTTCAAATATTATTATTATTATTATTATATTTCTGGAGACCGACCGTCATGTTCTTCCCGAACCTGGATTGAGTTGCGTGCCCTGGGTTTCTTTATGCACCCAACATTCAAAACTGTTACTCATACAGCTCACTCCTATTGCTTTCGTCATCATATAAATTAATTTCTATGAGATTTGGACCCTCTTTTGTAGAATTTTGAGATATTTAGGGTTCAGTTTATTAATAAAACGCAAAAATTTACAACAAATCAAATCTATGTACATTACATTGGCGACATTAACAACAGCTTTCAAATAATAAAGATGGAAAGTACACCATTTTTAAAATAAACGAATAAAGTAAAATAAATTAACTATATTAATAGAGCAAGTTGTTGATAACATTCCTGCTTTCAAGGAATATAAAACTCAATAGATAGAAAGAACTATAGTTTTACTGGGTGTCCTCTATGTGTGTGAAACGTGTTCTTTTACCTTACAGTACAGAAAATTTTATAGTGTTCGAAAACAAGGTATTTAGTAAGATATTTGGTTCAAACAGTAATGAGGATACTGAGTCATGGAGAAGGTTACATAATGAATAGTTATGTACGCTGTACTCATCACAAGGTATTGTTAGGATAATCAAGTCTAATAGTTCACGGTGGGCAGGACATGTAGTGCGCATGGGAGAATCTAGAACCGTGTTTAGGGCACTGACTGGCAAACCCAATGGAAAGACACCATTGGTAAGACCTAGATGCAGATGGGAGGATAGTATTATAGTGGAACTGAAAGATATATGATGTAATGAGGTGGGCTGGTTATAACTAGTTCAAGATAGGGATAGGCATAATTTTCTAAGCGCGGCAATGAAGTTTTGAGTTCCTAATGCCATAGTGTAAGTATGTATTAGATTTATCAAATAAGTGACATTAAATGGTTGAATTACTTTGGTAACAAAGTAAGAAACCATTTAGAAACCAGAAGCCTTACTGTCTTTTTTTTAAAAAAATGCAGTGTTTGTATTGTTATATTTTATCTACAACATTATCACACTTTAATTATTAATTTATATTAATTTTTACTAAGTTTAGTTAATTAATATCAAGAGAAAAATAAGGAAAATATTATGTAACTATATCATATTTTAAAAATAAATAAACATTTGAATAGTAGTTATATAATGCAATATTTATAAGAAAAAAATTAACAAAATATGATTTAATTAAAATAAAAGCTAAATGAAGGATCGGGAATAAATAAAACTATGAATCAGACAACTTTTTAGAGCCTCCACGGAGATGTTAGCCTTAAAATCATAAGATTAGTGCTCCTCAAGGCAAGTGACCAGAGACGTGGCTTGGAGTTTTAGCGGGTTAAGCAAAGAGGTGACAGAGTCTTCACCACTGAATTGCTATCGCCATTCGGTAAAACAGTCATTGGAAACTACCACCGGAAGCACATTTCAATGTGAGCTATGTGAAAATTCTATTTCGGGGTCATACTCTTACTCAGAATTAAGTGCGGCTCTATACCAAACACAAGACTACACCTCCCTGGACCAAAATGTAATGGGTCAGTTTCATGTACAAAGCTTGCTCATTCCATTTGAGTTTATGTATGTGTCATCTTGGGTTCGGTTTCGAGCCACACTTGCGACGCACTAAGAACGGTTAGTGAATGCTTAGTGGTCCGATAGTATGGTCCCGAGCACACTATCACTCCACCTTTTAACCTATGAGGATGCACGCAAACCCACGCTAGTGTCAACAAAGCATCCACTTTGTCAAGTTCTTGTCTACGGGCCTAAGTCTGGCCATGAATCTGGTTCTATGTGTGATTGGTCAAATGGTAACCTAGTAGGTTGATGGCAGTTTTAGCCATCCCTGATTACCTTGGAGACATCTATGACATGGCACTGGACGATAACATCCTAAACGTATAAATGGTTCAAGCTATTGTCATCATAAGTCCAAAAGTCTCTGGAATATTGCGAAACATGACAGGGACGACTCCTTGGATGGTTATTTGGGTTAGTTATACGTAATGGACATATACTTAATGCTTCGCTCCCATTTATCAACAAATTAACACTTCAGATTAGATTCACACCTTCGCTTACTACATTATTATGTGTGTGATATGTTGAGTGGATAGTGAAGAGGAGGAAACATTTTACATTTACAGTCACTTTAAAATTAGATTTTATTTGTTAACAAGCCCATATCACCTCCACGTCCCAGGTGTAATTCTATCTTCAAGAAACATGTAAATGACTGACCGAATCCTTACCGTTCTGTCGCCGAGGTGTTTAACGCGGCAGTTGAGGATGGTGGATTGTCCCACGATGGCAGTCACGTTCCTAGGGGAGACATCGTCGAAGTAGGGGTGCTCCAGGCGCCTCGAGGCGTCCATGAAAGAGGATTTAGGACGGGTGAGCGTCTCGCCCGTGTTGGTTGAGGTAGCCACCGCCACGTGACCTGCGCATAATAAACGTTACGTCACGTACCCTCTCGCTAAGTCTTTAAATATAAATAGTTTAAAAGTATAGGACGAGAAATGTAATTCTTAAGGAAAGGTAAACTTCAACCTAAAGTACACATATCTAACACTCGTAAAATCATATATAGTTTAGGTTTAACGTATTTATTTAAATGTGTTCTATTTTGATAAGGTTGAGGTTAAAAAAGCAAAATTATTACACTTAATCGGGTTCAAAAAAAATAATAATCTACTATTATTATAACTAACAAAAGAAGTTATGGATAAAAATATTAATAAGCCAAATCTTCAAAACCAATTACAAACTAAATATGATATAGTCTACAAAACTATAAAAATTTACAATAACTGTTTTCTTATAAATAATAAAAACCGATTTATTACTCAATTATCATATAATTATATTAAATTAGTTGTTTTGTTTCTAAGATTTTCTCCCCAAGTTGGGATGTACGAACTACATTATATAAGTTCAAAGATAGGTCTATTTTGTATTTAAATCTCTTAACCCCTCTGATTCCTCTTAGATTTACTGGAGATTTTTTTTCTAAATGGTTTCCTACCTTCCCTCCAAACAGGTGCAGTCAAATTTAAATTAAGTTTACCTTCATTATTACAATCTCATTAGTGTAAAATTGCAGAATGTCCGGACTGACAAAAGATATGCTACCCAAAAATAAGCTTGTATCAAATTTTTATCAAGATCAAAATCTTAGAATAAAGGTCAAAAACTTCTTTTCGACTAGGGGTACATTACAGATATCAGCAGATTGTGGTGGCCACAAAAATAGTTTTAAGTGTAAAATTATTTTGGTATATCAAACGAAATATAATGATAAACATATTTTTTTCATGTAAAAATGTTTCTGTTTTAAAAGTGTATTATCTAAATTATCTTATTGTTAGATTTATTTTATTACGTACCAATCAGAACTCAAATATATGTTAGCTCACATTTGTATTCAGTGTGATCTTTGGCACTTCATTTATTCAGCAAATGTCCTATTTGTGAGAGTAGGATGATATAACTGTAATTTTTATTTTATTATATTCATTAATTAAACACTGCAATATGATCTGAGATAGCTCTCATGCCCCGTTTCCAATATAAAGCTGATGGGTACGCGGTAGACCATGCACGCGATACGCTTCACCATTATTTTGGTAAGAAGAACATTTTTGATAGCCTTATTTAATACAATAATCATTTTGTATTTTAATTATTTTATTAGTCTGTTATTTCGAAATGTGTTTACGATCAAAATCAGTGTATATATACGCCTCATGATTGAATTATCTTGTTTAATGATCAGTAGTCACATACAAATGGCTTGGTGTGTGACTTTGAATCCATGACCACTGCATTGAGGATCAATGATTCTTACACAATATGTAGAATTTACAAATTTTAGATAATTATTCAAACAGTAATAATAATGCTACATTAAAAAACATACAAAGTACGATTATTAAAATGTTTAACTTATTATATGTGAGTCACTACCATATCACTATGCAGCTACCGCACTTTTGTGTGGGGAATTTTGGATAGTTAGAAACAACTATGCCACCGATTTATGTAAAAAAAATTATTAAGATGTCTATTAAAGATTACAATTAGTTCGAGCCTATATACCTTGCACTTCAAAAATCATCCCAATAAATAACTATTATTATTATTAGCACCGCGTCTTACTACCCATTCGGTTTATACGCACTTGTGCTAATGTGTAATGGTAGGGTGATTGTGAAATGAAATGGAGGACCTACAGTTTAACGTGGAATCCGAACCACGGTGGAGGCCTGGCATTCCCCACATTCACAAGATGTCTTGTCAGAGGTGATCAAGGGTGTTATAAGGGTTTTGTAATCAGATAAATCTGTGCCAAGACCGAGGATTGAGCCCCGGACCCCCAGCACAGAGATCAGACACCTTACCTCTAGACCACCAGGTCACCACAATAAATAACTGATAGTTAAAAAACATTTTTTAATTCTCCCCATCACACAAAATTCTCTGTCTTTTCAGAGTTATTCATGTTTTACGGAAGCGTATCAAACCTGATTATTCATTTTCCTTCGCAATTTTTATTAATACGCGTATATCATATATTCTAGGGTTTTGCCCATAATTTTTTTTTTCAGTGACAATAATTAACATAATTGTGTTTATCCAAAGACTTCAATATTCATGAAATATGATATTTAATAGCAGATGCGATTGAAGTATTGCACAGTAATCATACTAAATCTCCCTTTAAAAAAAAAAGGGAGCCAACACACAAAACAGAAACACAATTATAAAATTTTCATGAAACACCATTTTACATATTTGACTGACAACAACATTGGTAGGGAGGAAGGACGTATAATATATTCCAATAAAACACGGCGCGAGTGGCGCAGGTTGGTCTAGAGCGATTTAACCAGACGTGGCAACGCGTCGGAATGACAGATTGCAGATTTGTCAGCACGCTGGACAGCATCCATTACGCAAGTGACAGACCGGCCGGCCGAGCGGTGGGTTAGTCGGCCACCCGTACAGAAACGCAANGGGGAAATAAATAATCTATTATTAAAATATTATATGAATGCATGATTTATACCTGGGTATTAAAATAAACAAAGATAAATTGAAGTGCTCTAAGTGAATTATATTACTGACATTGTTTGGTAAAGGGATTAAATTTAACGCTCATTTAATATAATTTTTAGATGATATAGTTATTGAGGTTTAATGGTGTGCTCCCTCTCACGCAAATATGGGTATATTTACTTCAAATTAAACCTTCCCCATCCCTAAAATACTAGCGAAATTAAATGTTTATTATCCGTATTACTAGTAAGAATTAATTATAAAAAATACTATTTCAAGATTATTTAATAAACTTAGCTATAGAAAACAAATTGCGCTACATTGCTACTCAATTAGATGTTCTAAATTCCTCTTTTTTCTGAAAACTCAATACTCTGAATAGTGTATTGTTTTATTTTCGTAGGAAACCCGTTATTTGACAAGTGTAAAAACAACGTTATCAATATCCCAGGCCTCCACCGTGGTTCGGATACCACGTTAAACTGTAGCACCTCCATTTCATCTCACAACCAGCCTACCATGCGTAAGTACGTACAACCCGTATGGGTAGTAAGACGCAGTTATAATAATAATAATAATATATCTATGTCAACGTATTCAAACATCAAGTCTTGTGATATGAAGCTTGAAGCTGACACTTTTGATGGATATTATCAATACCTATAAATTAACAACAATAATGTTATCATTGTTGGCAGCAAAAAAATATTTCTGTATTTTCTAAAACGGGCTTCCTATGAAAATCTGGATATATTTGTACTAAGGATTCGTCACTTAGCTCCTCGAAGTCTTTATTTTCTTTCAAAAAACGCATTTTTTTTATCAGTTTAAATTTGTTCTGCATTGTGACAGCATAAAAGAGGTGAAAGGCTGGTCATAAAAGTGTTTTACCACGGTAGTAGCGAAGCATGTTTTATAACAAAAGATAGGAGGATTCACTGTGTTACTTTCTTCCCTCCAATAGCACTACAGTAATATACTCACCCTTTAAACCCTGCGCTTTGCCACTACCTCTCTCACACCACTGGGTGGTTTGTTACACGTGATTTTTCTTATAATTGAGTTCTAGTTAAGGTCATTTACCTCCAATTAGAACAAAAATTAAATGGATAATATAATGAAAACCATCCCCTTTACACCTTTATTTTAAGCGCATATATTTTAACATATTACGGAGTCTAACCATCCAATCAGGCCGAAAGTCATGTGTTGATATGATTCTATATTGAGGTAATTCACCAGTAAAAATGTATTGAACAATTTTTACAAGTGTATAATTAAAAGGAGAATATTAATAATGATTCAATTAAGACAGTTAATGATTTAAAAAAGTTTTAACCTGTTATTTTATGATTTTTGTAAATCATTGGTATTGAAATTAATGTTGGGGTTTAAATTGTTCCAATATTAATAAAATTATTAATTATGATAATAAAATAAATTCTTACATTAAAATTAATATGTTATAAAAATTAATATACAGTAATTATGAATATTTCATTAAAATATTTATTATGTTAAAATTATTTGTATCAATTTTATTACTATTATAAATATTTTATTTTATACAACTCATTATGAATATCTAGTAGAAATTCAGAAACTGTATATAATTGAATTACTATTTATAAATTATAATTATCTTACACTTATTAAATTATGCAATAAAAGGTTGATGGTCAAATAACCTTCAGAGACCACACGTCACATCCTCTAACATTATCACATACCGTCCTTACCCTTTCAATCGAGACATTGTCCCATCTAGCACGTAAATGACAGACTAATAACCTCGATGATCGTTGATGAGAGAATATACCAGATGTCCAATCAGTGGTTTCCCAGTACTTCGTCCATTTCCTGATCACAGTGGCAGTCGAGGACCTTTCAACTCCGTGGTCGAAGGGGGAAGCGCTCTGGTGTTTGAATACTGTAATGAGATGTCCGATCTCTTAACGTTTGTGTTTGAAATTCTTTTAAGATGCATTGGGAGAAAAAGTTCATTTGTGAATGGTATGATGAGATGTGAATGATATACATCTTGATTATAGTGAACTTTCAAATACCATCTAGGCTATATAGAATGTAAATAATTGGTTTTGGTTATAAGGGAGTTACCTTAAATAAGTTTTAAACAAAGTTAATCACCTTCAAGTAGAAATAAAATCATGTAGAAACTAACATAAATTAAATAGCTTTATTACTTCTATTTTATGCACATATTTTTACTTATTAAATTGTTTTGTTTATATATAAACCATTTACAATATTAATAAAAGTGCTATAACATTTTAATTTTAGAAATCATATAAGTAAATACATGAATTTTATACCTTTAATGGTATTCTCTCTAGACTAGGGTTTTATTATATAATATTGTAAATAGAATATCTGTTGGTTAGAAACATAGTCCAAAACCCAATTCCAGGCACATACTCCCATCCATCCTAAGTTGGCCTTCGGTATGTATTTCTGGGTGCTGTTAGTTTAAATTAAATTATAAAGGCTCAAAGTTTTATTTAATCTGGACATTAATATAATGGATAAAATATAAAAGATGTTAAACCATTTCAAGAAAATTTATTTTTAACAATCTTTTTATGTTGAACAAACCATATAAGAGTATATTTTATTTTAAACTCTTTTTTATAGTCTTAACTGGCATATTATGGTACTAAATTATCTTAATGTTATTATTTATTGATGTTATTCTGTCTGATTGTAGATGAAAATTCATTAAGATTAGTACAAAATTTAGCATATTTGGTCACTATTAAATGAGTCAAAGTAGAAAGGGACATCAAGACAAACAAAAATAATATGAAATTCTAGTCAATTCCAAATGTGTGTATAAAGTTCACAAAACTCAATTTAAAATGTATTTTTAAAGATGTAATAGTATTTACAAATCTATGGTCAAAAGTTAACTTTAAAAACTTATGTTAGTCTTATTGATTAACATTTCACATAGAAATACATAATATGTTTTAGTTTAAAATATTATTCATAAGTTAATTAACAATAAAAATAATTAATTTATGTGATATGTTAAATGTTATGAAAAAAATTTTGTATTTCTTATTGATTTTTTCAACCTAGCACAAGGCTGGCAATTACAAAAACAATCTTCAATATATATTTTTTTAATTCATAACTTTAGCTGTATATCAAAACAACTTATTATTTAAAAATAATAATGGATTCACTCAGTACTCTTTTCACCTAGGTCTTTATTTTACAATTATCTTTAATATTATATCTTTAATGTTAATATTTCCTTATTTAAACGCATAGCTTGAGCAATTTAATCACTATCACGTTTATATGGGTTATTCAGTATTTGGTAGTGTCAGACATATTGGGTATATGTAATACATTAAAATTATTACTAGCCGCGAGTCTTAGTAACCGTTAGGGTTATACCTACTTACAATAATGTGTAAAGGTAGGGTGATTATGAGATGAAATAGAGGACCTACAGTTTAACGTGGGATCCGAACTACGGTGAAGGCCTGGCATTCCCCACATTCACAAGTTGTGATTAATACACGTCTTGTCAGAGGTTAAGGAAGTGTTTGGCAATCAGATAAATCTGTGCCAGGACTGAAGATTGAAACCCGGACCCTCAGCAAAGAAGTCTGACTCCTTACCCTTAGACCACCAGGTCACCTTTTAATAAGACACTAAAAAAAATTTGAAAAGGTATATTTTTACTTATACATACGAAGACAATCACACACACACTCGTCCACATGTCTCAGTTTGGAAAAAAAATAGTATACCTGTTAAAACTTATTTCGTGAGAAAAATATTGAGCTCTTTTATTTAAAATGTAAATCAATTTCTTAAAGATCCCCTTATCTCCCTGGTACCACCAAAGTTTTTGAATGATCTCATGTGTGAGCTATGACAACGCCTCAGTGTCATAAAGTTTAGGAAGGAGGATTAGGAGGGGTGTGAAATCAAGGTACATATAAGGGCAGTCGGGTGAAAAGAAAAATTCCTTGCAAGCTCAGTCGGTCGAAGATAAGAGACCAGACCATCCGGCTGGCCGAACGTGGCTCGAAGACATTCCAAAAGTGCCTCTTGTTCGTCTGTGAAACTCCCCCAATTCTCTCACCTCTTCTCTACCCCTTCACACACACACACACACACACACACACATATATATATATATATATATAAAAGAAAAACCATCCCGACAAATTGAAATGGTCGTTCTCTAGTTGGTGGAAGGTCACGCCTGACCTACGGGCGAGTTGACCCCTTGAAACGTAGGCGACATGCCAAGGCAAACACTCCCTCCGCACCCCTCCTTAACATTGGCACACCCTGACTCTTCTTCAATTTTCTTGCGTCACTTACATTTCTCTCTATCTTTCTCTCTCTCTCTCTCTGTATCTTCACTCCTATTACTTCCCTCTTTTCCTCTCTAAACAGTTCAATGAGATAGAAAACTTCAGGAATGGTGGAAAAAAGAACCAAAACGACAATGCTGAAAGTTTCCTCTTGAAATTACATACATAAATGGAATAGTCAATGTAATACAAGGGGTGTGCTCTAGTATGAAGTTGCCAAACTAATTTTATATTCAATGTCTTATAAACATCAGTGTGTATTTAATTGTTTGTATATATATATATACACAATTAAATACACACTGATGTTTTATACAAATATTGTGACAGACACTTATACTGATCATTTATCAAGACTTTTGGGGTATCCGCTTAATTATACAAATTGGGTAGTGAAGAGTAAGTTAAAGCTAAAACATATTTTCATAAATTACGTGGAGGAAACCATTAAACCATTAAAGAACGTTTCAATACACTCATTCAGGATTCAAACCCAGATCTTACAGCCCCCAACAAAGCATATTACAATTACGTCCCTAGCCACGTGCTCACCAATGCCTTTTTAATGACTTTTAAAGGGAACGTTAGTAATATTCTCTTATATAACAAATAATTTTAATAAATGTTTATAAATATTTGAATGCAAATATTTTTTAAATGATTTTCTCTCCCAATATGAATAGTCATGAGGTTTATTTTAAGTGACATCAAGGATTTTAAAGTCAACTTTTTTTGTTGATTATTTAGGCTTGATTCATATCAGGTTAAACGTCTTGAATAATAATTTTCACGAGATATGTTTTCTCAGAATAAATTAAACATATAAAAATAATCCAACAAAATGCACATAAATATATGTTGGGAAAATATCATGAACGTTTTCATCAGAATAAGTGTATTTATTATACTCTGAATAAAATATACAAATAATTAATAAAATACCTTTTGAAAGTAACATCATTTAGTTATGAAAAACCCACCTCGGTGGCGTAGTTAGCTAACGCACTAGTTTCGTGTTGAGCTAGACTGCCGAGGACGGGGATATAGAGGTTCGAAGCTCACTCGGGTTGGTTTTCCTAAATGGTTTTCCACTCGCCCTCCACGCAAATGCCAGTTCCCTTCCTCTATATTTAACCTTCCCAAATCCTATCCCACTAGTGTAGTTAGTACTTAAGCGTATAGCCTGAATGGGTAGTAAGACGCGACACTAAATAAATTAAAATGTTATGATAAACATAACAACATTTTTTTTGCACATCCAGACCATGGAGGATGGCTTGATTTTTAAAGAATAATCAAACGTACGGTGCAGCGAAGCCGTAAGGCAAATAAGGGAAACTTGTGTAAACAATAGATTTCCCATGACATATCCGTTTAATTGCTTGATTGTTTGCTTTCCTAAGTACACAGGCGAGTTTGGTACAATGGGTACTCTATTTTCCTTTAATGCTTTGTATTTATTAACCGTGTAACACAGCACACATCTAATGTGGTCTAATGTAAATTTAGACGACCCCACTCAGAGTTGAACCTAAAACCACTACACACAAAGTTTGTAACACACGAATTAACTGTACTATGTACAATGGATAGAAAGCTGTGAGCAATTCACATTACGTCACTTTAATTTGGAAATCACACTTTAGTTATGGTGCGGCTGAATGATATGATAGTCCGGTCTACATTTTTGTGTTACAGGAAATCGGCTTTCAGGGGAATTAATTTGTATAAAATAGATTACAGTTATTTAATAAAATAACTATGGTAGGTATTTCATAAACTACGATTATAGAATTCAATGTAAGATATTATTTGTGATAAAGATATTAGGAAAAATTTTATGTGAAATATAAAACTTTTATTGAATATATCTGTAAAGATTAGTTAAAGTGGATATTGTCAATTCAACATATAAGATTAGATATAACAAACAATTAAAAACACATTAAAATGTGTGTCAGGTTACGCTACATTGAACAAGTGAACTTATAAAACAATAAAATTAAATAACTTTACTAAACCATATATACAAATTATCCTTAACTAGGTTGACATTAATTTGTAGTCATACAATTGAAGAAGTAATTAGAAAACTGATTGAATTATAAAACTAACAAAATGTTGAATAAATAAAAACTAGAAATTATTGAATGCTATTCTCTTATCTGAGTCCCATGCTCCTTTTGCAGGCTTCGTAGAGAACGCCTTTATTTTGTATTGTTTGTTACATGTTTCAACACTCTACGGCGCCATCATCAGACTAAAATGAAGAAAAACAAAGACATGCAACTAGTTACGGTCCAAGTAAATGGGCGTTGGCCAAAAAGACAAAACAAGGTGGAAAAAGATAGGAATTGGCATGAAAAATTAACCACTGTGAAGAATGAAATAACATGCTTACCATTGTATAGTGCCTGAATGAGTTGCTCTAGTTGATACCAGAATCCAACTGAATAAAGATATGAACGGTTGTGTAATTGAAAACTAAGATGTATGGTTAGAGACATATGAAAAGTCATAGATAATGAGAATATTAATAAAGTGAGTAATGACCTTATGTGTTGAATAAGTTGTTAATAGATAGATGAAAATGTTTAAGTGTGGAAAGGAAAAATTGAAATTATTGAGAAAGAGGAAAAATGGAAGGTCTAAATCTTCTCGACACTGGCCCGAACATGTCATTAACCACTGGATGGAAGGCCAGGAACATAGGTTATTTTAATCTGGTATGTTGGGGAAGTTTTCTTAAAGTATTGATTAGGGTTTGATTTTCGAATTGTGTTTGTTCGTTTAGGACATTTTTGCTGTTGAGTAATGCGATTTGAATAAAAATGTTTTCTGCAGTGTTCGTATCTGTACCTTTGGAAGAGCTCTGGAGTAGTTTCATACAATTTTCCATGGGGGTGGGTTGATGACCAGAAATTTTGAGATGTTCAGAGAATTTTCAAAAATTTCATAAACTACCTAAGTGGAGCAATCAAAATAAAATATTAATTCACTTTTATACACTAACTAGTTATTCCATGTAATAAATAGTTCTATAATTTAAATGATGGCATGTAGTTAAAGTTTAAAATAAAATTTATTATTCATAAATATTGAATAACTGGGTGTTAAATTACTGTCCGGCTACTTCTACTGAAAATAGACATTTACAAAGAAAGATCATAAAATAAGTGTCCTAGTTAATAAAATAAATAGCTATAAAATCAGAATCTTTTTACCAAATGTCATCATTTTAATAAAACTTATTATGGTAACTGCTAGAACTGATCATGGAATTTTATTGACGCTAGAAATGGAATGTTTGCCAAACTACTATGAGGTTACCTCAAATAAAACTAAATATGTCAAAACCACCTAATATGAAATTAAGTAATAGTATTAATAAAACAAATATCGATAAAGATTAATTCTTTCAAAGAATTCTTATAATTCTATTATTTAATAATTTATTACATCAAGGACTACTAGAATAGCACTTGGTATTGCATAGTACATTATTTTTGAAGCAAGTACTCTTTTTGTTGTAACGCTTTCTCCAAGCATGGATATTTTTTTAATTCCTCTACTAGTACCGGTTCATTACTGTAGCAACAAACCGGAGCGATGCTGATTGATGCGACCTTTTCTCGTTTCCAACCTAAAAAATAGATCTGGTGTCATCTATTCTTCCGTCAACTTCAGGTACTGGTATACAGAGTTTGAAGCCTGAGATTTCTCGGATATTAATTTCATTTTCCTAGCTTGACCTTGCAAACGCCCCTTAGCTTCTCGTCTTTCTTTCTTGATATTTAGACCTTCTGTAAAATTTTGTCTTCCAAATAACAGTCTTACGATCATTTTAAGTGGACAAGTTGTTCACATATTTAGCGAAATAGCTTATTCTTGTAATCCTTTGAACAATGGACACATATTTAAACACTTTAAATTGACATGGATTTTCTAACCAAAACTTCATCATAAGGTTTAGTTAAAGTGCTTGATGTATGTACGTATTACGAAATAGGGTTTCTTGACAGTCCGATTATAGGCACAGCCAAACACAGTTATGTAAAGGGACCTCTTGATATCAGAGCTAAGAGATCTATTTTTCATAAGCTCAGTAAGTTTTAGCCTCTTATTCCAGGGAGTGGATTGATTGTCTTGCATACAAGTTGGAAACATGTTTTCTATGTCCTAGATAGCTTTCTTGACTTTACCTTGGCTCTGACTATGTCTTATATCACCATGAACGATCTTTAAACTCTTGCCAAGTTATTTTTCAGTCATATATAAATTTACAATAATAGTAATATAGTATTATTTGCCATTGTTGGACTGAAGAATACATGAAGCGCCAAACAATAGGAATATATCAAGCAACCGTGTTACAACCTTTTCTGATCTTTTTGTTTGAAGTGGTATTAACACAACAAACTTAAGATGTTCTTTGTAAATTAATATAATTTATATTTTCTATCAGGTCGATATTGGAAATTTATAAGGTATTCTAGACTTATTGAGTTCATATGTGAAAATAACATAGGTTTAAAAAGTCCTTTCAATTTTTTTTCTTTTGTTGACAAGGCACACAAACACACACAAAAATACCTTTTTCATTTTGAGCAATATTTTTTTAACGACGATTAAAGTATTTTATCAAACTGTCACTACCACCATGTTAAATAGATACATGCGTTTCATACAAAATATCAAATAATGCATCATTTGAACAATAAAACATACCAGGTTTTGAATCTGTCACTGGCAATATTAATGTTTCTTCTCCCTGAACTTGAGGAATTTCAAAACGTTGAAGTAATCGATAGTAACATGATACCTTCTTGTCAGCTATTTTAGATTTCTTGACTTCTGCTATCAAACTTGACAATTTTTAACGTCACGTTTACTCAATAAATACTTAAACCTCTCTTTCGTTAAGTCTATTTTGTTTCCATCACTTAAAAAACTCATTGTGCAAGTCTACGAAATAACAGTCACACACTAAAGCACACTTGAGAATAAAAATTCAGGAAAATTCCTCATAAAACAACAGTTCAAGTTTCTGCTAAAGGGATATGAAGTGCTTACAAAAAAAGGGATACATCAAGTTGCGAAATTATCTATGTACAGACGGCTAATAACTGACTGGAACTGGAATCAGTAGGCCTACTGTAAAAAGAACTGTGCACGAGTCACTAGACTGTCTCGTGGACACAGAATGTGAAGAGCACTGTGTATGAGTCACTAGACTGGTTCGTGGACAAAGAATGTGGAGAGCACTGTGTATGAGTCACTAGACTGGCTCGTGGACAAATAATGTGGAGAGCACTGTGTATGAGTC
>CABFOW010000491.1:41138-258451 GCA_902141385.1 Timema californicum | reverse complement strand
AGTGATGAGGGCTGCAGAGCCTGTGTCATGTCATATTATAGCCACTGTGGATGGTTTGTAGAGATGAGGGCTGCAAAGCTTGTGCCATGTCACATTATAACCACTGTGCAAGGTTTGTAGTGATGAGGGCTGCAGAGCCTGTGTCATGTCACATTATAACCACTGTGCATGGTTTGTAGTGATGAGGGCTGCAGAGCCTGTGTCATGTCACATTATAGCCACTGTGCAAGGTTTGTAGGGATGAGGGTTGACGCCTATAAGTCATCTGTTCCGCTGTAATCAAGTTTTCTCGACCTGGTCCCGAGGTAATGAAACTCATTGTTTGGCGTGTGGAATGCTTGGGAGATGAGTAGAAACTAGACACCACACATGATATCACAGCTACACGGCATTTTTTAAATTTGCTTTACAGAGTTTTTAGAAGGCCTAGAAAAATGACTTAATAATTAGCTCTATCCAGAATTAAAAGGGGGTAGAAAAAGTCAGAGCAATATATTTTTCTTCTTTTATAAACATATTTTAAGTGACCTTTCCAACGCAAAATGCTTTTATTTTTGTTTGACTATGAAGAATAATAATTCGAGGGATAATACGACATAATTGAGTGATTCCATTATATATTTTTTGAACTTGACTTGGGGAAACCTGTTGCATGATGAAAAGAGAATTTTTATCTACTCCAGCTAAAATTTTATTAATAGGGCTACATCCCCATTATAGTTAGTGTTGGCCATTTCTTTTACAACAAACTCAGGTCTTCAAGTGAATTACTTTTAACTTTTGTTTGACGTATCCTAAATATATTTTAAGGCATCGCAAGACTAGAGACTAAACATTTTAGGTGAAATTAAAATCCAAATACTTCCAGGTATGATATGTTAGTTCCATGAATCACAGGAGTAGGATATGTATTCTTAAAGGTTTTGAATGAAACTTCAAAGTATTAACATATTATATGGTCTATAGCAGTGGTTCTCAAATTGTGGTTCACCAAAATATTTCTGTAATGACGGATATTTGCAGCACTTTGTGAGCTAAGGGGAAGCATTTACAACTGTTTATCGTCTCCCACTGAGGTCAGGTGGTTATCTAGAGGTAGAACTCTTACAAGATTGTTTGAACTTAAACACAAAGTGTTAGTTTTTCCTACCAACCATACTTTTCACAGAGCAAAGTGCATGCAAGATCAACTGTGGCTCAATGCTTTGGCCTATTTGGCAGATATTTTCTAAAGAATTAACAGTTTAAACCTCTCTCTTCAGGGGTAAAATATTAACGTTTTTTATCATGCAAGACCATATCGAGTCATTCATAAAAACAATAAGTTTTGATAAACGTGTTTAATTAGCAATCAAACGGAGTGCTTTGATACCCTTCACAACTTTACGGTAGAAAATCAGCTTTATTTGGACGAAAATGTAAAGAATGTGGTTATAGAACCCTTGAAAGGACTTGGAAAAACTTTCAGAGAATATTTCCCAGCTATGTCCAATAATAACAATTGGTTTCTCAATCCTCTGAAAGGAACAGCAGCTTATGAAATCCTCCCCATTAAGCGTAAGTGAAATAGAGCAGCTCCTTGAAATTTCCACTTATTTTGAATTAAAGAAAAGCTATAAATCTTTGTCATTAATTGATTTTTGGTTAAGTTTAAATGAGAAGTTCTCATTGTTAGGGAATTATTACAGCTTTGTTGCCATTTTCTTCTACGTATTTGAGCGAGAAACATTTTCTTCATATGCCTATTCAAAAGATAAATAGGCTCAGTGCTAAGAGTGAATTGAGACTTTATCTATCGTCTGTGATTCCTGACTTTAAAGCTCTGTGCAATCCAAAGCAAGCACATCATTCTCACTAAGTCACGTGAAGAGGTGAGTAGCTCTTAAAACTTGCCAAGCAATTTTAAACTTAAACTGGAATGGAGTTTTGTGATTAAAGGAGAATATTTCAGTTATGCCAATGCAGCAATTTCCAGTACCACTTTAAAAAACATGTGAAATGTGATAATATTGTGAGAGTAAATATAGGAAAATGTTAAAACAGTACTTTGTTTATTTAATTTCAGTTTTAATTTTTAAAACAAATCTATATTTATTTGAACTTCTATTTGAGTAGTTTCAATATTATTCCATTATATTTGGTATGTTATCCCAAAGTACCTGCCGAGGTATAGTAAGTTAATTTAAAGGTATTAAAAACTTTGATTACAATTAATAACTAAATTTCATTAAAAAAATTAGGTGTACAAATACATGAGTGGCTATGGATACTAACCAGGGGGTTCGTGCAATTCAGATGTTTGTGAAAGGGGTTCATGAATTGAGAAAAATTAGGAACCACTGCACTAGACTATAGTTGGCACGGGCCATGTGTTGCCACTACTGATTACTGAGTAGTCTACCGACCGGGTACCTAAAGCCAACATGCAGTGACTTGTCAGTTGTCACTTTTCACGTGACCGCTCCCGCACCCACGAGCGTACATTAGGTAAGGTAATTTAAATGAACCTTTGACTTCGGCGAGACCTTTTGTATAATTCTGGCCAAAGCCGATTATTTTGCTGAAGGCGCCTTTATGGCTGAGGATAGTCCAAACCGAAACCAAAACCGAAGCCGAATGTTCGGTTGGACTCTAATGATGAGTGAAGCTTGGGGGGTCGAAATAATCTTTAATACAGATACATCTGCATATTTTTCATATTCCTGAATTTTGAAAAATGACACATGGACATAGGATCAAGGCCCGTGTCCAGGTATAATTTTAAAATAACTACGAAAATTCTTAGGATACATTTAACTCAAGTGTGAACCTTAAAAACTGAGATATTGTTGACTATATTAATTTAATATTTAAAAATAAGAAATTTATCTGTAAAAATATCAAGTAAATATTTTTGGAAAAAATCCATCTCATATAGGCCTATCTACAATGAATATCATTTCTGAGGGTATCACACGGTTACTATTGGGAAACTGCATTTTCATTCTATTGTTTTCGTGTGGTTGATCTTCCCTCAAACATACGATCAATTTTGCAACGCTGGTTTGTCGATCTTGCCAGTAACTCCTTCTTTTACCACCAAACCACCTTCCAACATAAGTGAGAGCCAGGAGATTTGGCAACAATTAACTGATAGAGAGCGAAGATAAAGTATTTCTACATAAGATCTGCAGTTCCCTGGGCGGTGATATTCAGTGTTGCCAAGACGCAAAGAAATGGTGAAGGGGAGCAGTGGAGGAGGGGAGTGTTGGGGACGACGGAAATAAGCTGAGTCATTGCTGAAAGCAATTTACGGGATAGCATTGAAATTAAGAGACTTTCCCTGGTCACTTTGCACGGGCGTAATAAAACCGTACAATGGTTTCGGATGATTTATTCTCATTATTTAGCATCTTTCATCTGTGAAATAGAAATCAGAAAAAACCCACCAAAACCTCGCATGACTCAGTATTTAAATAATTATTTTAAATCAAATAAAAGAAGAAAATGGGCAGATAAAAAAAGTGGTGAAGAGAGAATGGAAAAAAGTTATAGTAGGATGAAAATTAGAGAGATAAAGAAGGATTAATGGTGAAAGATGGATAAGAAAATATCAAATTGACTTTTTTTTCTAATTATAGCGAGCACAATTTTGGTGGCCCGAGCCACTCTTTAAAACACTCCCCGAGCGTAAGGGATGTGAGAGAGTGAGGAATGGAAAAATAGCGCGCTATTGTTTGATAAATATATCTTTATTCTCCACTGATACTTTTCTTAGCTACGATCGGTTAAATGTGAGAAACGCAGATGTATTAAATTTAAAATAATTGTAAAACTTATATATCAGATATCAAAACAAATTTATCACTTTGAAGGTCAAGCCAAAACGTTTATTTATAAATGATAGCAGGAAATAACCACACCAATGAGCATTAAGCCAAAGTAATCAGTTTCATCGTGCATAATTTGCTGGTGATGGAGGTTCAAATCTCAGTTGAGTGAATGAGGCATTTTTTCCTTAAACTATTTTTCCAAGGTGTTTTATTTCTATATTATCTACCGCTCTTCTTTCACGCAAAAATGGAACATACATTCCCCATTAGCGTAAATAAAATTCGTATAAGACGAACGGGTAGCTGGACTCTAAAAAAAAAAAAAGAGGAAAATAATATCCCTGTTCATTAAGCCTTTGCAACCCTTTAGGTTAAATTTAATATCAATGTTATTATTTTTATTATTTGTATGAATTTAGTCTTTATACAGGTCCATTGCCTTATCCAAATTGAATCCTTCAGCATATTCTATAAGCAAACTTAATTTTAAGATCATACACCATTATCTTATTAATTGATTGAGGTCATTAATCAGTTGAATCCATGGTTTTAATAAGTGTCAATGTATATTTGTCTTAGTAAAAATAATATTATTTTGATATTTTTATTTAAAAACTTTCAATTAAAATTATTCATTGATGTATAAAGTATTAACTGTTAGAAGAGATATAAAGGAGCTTATTTTTAACCATTTAAGATATGAAAATATCTTAATACAGTACTGTGATAGCGAAAATAGTAAAATCAAAGAAGCAATATACTTTTAATCAATAAACGATCGTATTTTCAATTTTCTGCCACGCGCTACCCACCCTCTATTTTCTTCCAGAATAGTGACCTAAATCATTTTGGTACAAAGTACGGATTTCCTCTATTTCATTCTTCATGGTGGATTTACCCCCTCACATTCCTCAGGTCAGTGAGGTAAACAATAAACTCTGCTCTGGAAAGGAGCAGATGAAGCGTGCGTGATTCGAGGATTGGCGCAATGTTCACGACGTGTCACGTTATCCGGTGTGGAGACCAAGAGGGTGATAATTTGAGGAGAGCGGCGAGGCGTGTGATGTATTGCACAACTCTGCACGGAGAGACCACCGTCACACTGGAGGAGATGGTATTGCGACGATAGGGACGGATGGTTTGGCTAGACACGTCCACCGAACGTGGCGAGACGAAGCAGTTTCAGCTTTATTCACGTGACAACTCCCTAGCCAATCTCAAAGACAAAGAGGTCGAAGTTCAGTAAAGCTTCTACGTGATGAAAGATCATCCAACAACATGTAGTTCGCAAGCCTGACTTGACATTTTAGGTCAGAGTTTGAATATATATGGTTATGATACATCTTATTTTATTATGTGGCGATTCTCCTTTCAATCAAGTTATTATCTGTGTACTTTCTTAAAAATGCCTTTTATGAATTTGCTCTCAACCATTTTGTCCCCTATTATAAATCAAATTAGTGGATATATAATTATATATTTTGGATATATTCATAATGTTATCCTGAAATTTATTGTGTGTCATAGGACTGTCTGCTAATGAAACAATTTTCTCATTTATTTATCTGTACAAATTTCTATGTTATATATTCTACCAATATGAAGACTTCTACTCGTGATGTCTACCCTGTTACTTTAACGTTTTATTGTGAAAGGGCATTCATGTGTTTGGAAGTATCGTTAGTGTACTCGTTCACGCGCGTGATAGTATACTTGGATACCATGTCCACCCAACCGAAGGAATAATGGGGACATATCTCTTCAATTCTCCTTCCAGTTGTCACGTAACCAGGAAGATCATTAAAAGCATCTCAGCAACACTATAACGTGTTTGATTATGGATACGGAGTGAAAAGGAATGAACCTTTATATTTTGTTTTAACGTGCATTTTCTGAACAGAATGATGGCATCAACAAATGACTTATAAACTAACTCAAATCTAGAAGAGACACAACCCCATTTCCTGGCCCGTCAACTTATCATTGTGAGCGGGGAAACGCAAGTTTCCCAATTATAAATGTTTCGTTTATGCTTGTAATTCAATTCGGAAACCTTAACTAAATAAGCAGACATGCTACTAGCTCATCTGTGGTATTTAAAATGAACGTTACTGTCTTACTGAAGCAGTGACAAGGGTGTGAGCATGACTTTATTCCGGATCTAACACTATAATATTCACACTTACTACTCGATGCAAAATTTTCATCAAATTTTACAAATTCTATATTTGATTCTACATTTTTAAATTATGTATAGTTATATTAAATTATCGAGTACATCATTTTGAGTAAGTGAAATACCCAATAAAGTTATCATTTACACATGGGTCTGCGAGTGGGTTATAACAACTATAACTCCTTTTGGGCACGCCCATGGGTAGTGTTGAAGATAATGTGAGACTGAGAACGGAAAATGAACATGCATAAGTGACCCAATTTATTTGGTAATGCTATTTTGATGAGAACGTAATCGATTGTCTCTTGGATCAGGACTAGCTATAGGTTTGGTATTAGCATGTGTACACACGGATATAATAGTAAGAAGTAAATATACACCCGTATTTAGTACTTTATATTAAGTCCAACCGCTCAATCTAGTCCTCTCTTCCACTATATTAAGCAATAATCACGTTGATCAAGTTTGATTCTAATTTAGGCATTTGGAAGAAAAATATATTTCTAAAATTTAACCAAATAATCAATAAATGATCTGTGGTATTTATATCTTAGCTAAAATATAGTCAACTCATTGTTAAAATTAATATCATTAGGTTGAAACAAGAGCATAATTTTTTTTAAATTACAAAATCTCAAAAGAAGCTATTATAATTGAAGCAATATCAGAAATTAACGATAAAGTCAAGTAAATAGTGTGTTTAAGAGATTAGTTTTATACTTACTTCTATGGTGTAACTTTCAAGTGAACTCAAATGACATCACGATATTGTATTTCCCATGCTATGCGAAAAGATTTATTGGGCTAGTATCTACCCTCAAACACCCTCAAGAATGTTCACAAGCCCTGACTTATAGTTTGGGTGAAATACGTACATTATAAACTTTTTTAATTATTAAAACACTTGTAAATCCAAGGATATAGACACAAAAAGATTTGAGTTTATTTAATCTGAACCAAGATGAGTGACAGTTTTGAATGTGACCAAACGTTGATTAAAGGCTAAAATTCTGTTTCCTAGAACAGAGTGATGTAGTTGCCGCATGTTTGTTTTTATTTCCCCTCCTCCACGCCGAGTATGACATTTTCTTGGAAAACTCAATGAAGTATCAAATGAAAAGCTGAGGCCGAGTTTTGAGACTGTAGCGCAAGAAAATACGAACGAGGCCGACGCGACGGACTGGAAAAGGACATCATAGGACAGCGTCCTTGCTTCGAGTCGGTGCTATTTCAAGGAATTTAAAGATTCAGTATCATGGGCTAGCTAGGTCATGACTCTTAAAGAGATTATTCCCTTTTAGGAGGCATTTTTCTCTCAGCACTTAGGTTACTTAGATGAGTGGTTAGCACTTCTTAATCTTATCCAAGGATTCGATCCCGACATCCTGGAGGGATATAGTTGCCATAATGTGGTTTCCCGCTCTCTCTGTAGGCATATATTGACGTGGTTCTTATACCTCTTTAATGCCAAATTGTTGGTCATTAGAAAGTTAATAGGCTATTTTAATAAAACCTGATTTGTTTTAAACGTATTTGGAGACACTGCAACAATTATTAATGTTAAAAGAGAGATACCTGCATTTGTATGGACAAGGATAAAGGCACCAGTCTACTCTAGTGTGGTTTGCCAATGATGGAGCGGCCAGGGTTCTAAAACTAGCTGGGTACTATTAAATCGTATATTATAGTTAATTTCCCACTCTCTTTACATTCATAAATGTAATGCAGGTTCTTTAATACTAAAACTTTACTATATCCATCCGTGCCTAAGTAAGTGTAAGTTTTCAGATATCCTCAATGGATTATAAGGTGTGGAGCAGTGAACAATTGGGGAGTTATAATTATTAGAGCTAAAGCCTGACCCCAAGGAACTGTACTATTTGCATACAAGCATGCGCCTTACCACAAATATGTTGTTATTTTAAGCACCAATGTTTGTGTTCTAACAGGAGCCCTTTAATAATTTATATTCCATTACTTATTTATATATGTCAAATGTAAACTTGGCTATAATTTTATTCTATATTAATTTATTGGCCAACTACAAAATATGTATAAGTCGTTCTGACAGAAGGTTTTTGTCAAAATGCCAACTATTCGAAATAAAGTAATGTGTCCTCCCTATCTGCTTCCACCCTGCTTTACACCCCGTGAAATTGTGCATCACCCAGTTTTAGAATTATGTGTTCTCCTACGGCGTTAATTACTTTTTTTTTAATGTTATACAAATATGAGAGTATCAGAAGAAGAACTTGAGTTTTTAAAAAAAAACGGGATTATGCTTGAAATTGTATGTAAACGCTTCACTTTGAGACGAGCCTACTTTAAGAATCAATAAAATTTAGTTGTATCACCGGAAGGGTTAGTAGAATTGTTAGCCCTACTGGCTTCTACTATTTGTTTAAAAAAACTAACATCAATGGTTAGAATGAGAATGGCTGCTTTGGGTAAGTGAGCAAACATAATATATATAAATCCAAACATTTAGCAACTTGTTTCAAAATAAACACAGACTTTATCATGCAAACCATTTTCTGAAAACAGCTATACAATATTTTGGTTCGTAGTTTAGATATCCACAAAACAGGGGTAAACACAATGACTGTGTGAATGTGGGTTGTAATTTTCGTAGACGCTACTTAGCCTGGTATTTCGTGATAGTTGCCATTCCTATTTTAATATGAGCTTCTCTACCAAATTAACTACATAAACACATCCCAGGGGCCATTAGCTTAAGTCACTGCAACCAGTACAATAGTATTAAGGTTTATAAAAATATACTAAAATTATTATTATTATTATTATTATGAGAAATATATTTCAAATCTTTGAACTGATATAAACTTTAGAAAGGGACCTATACTGCTATAGAAATTAATGTTGCTCAAGTGAGTTAAGAATAATTATTGTTCTTACCATTTTTTGTTTGTTTGTAAATCATCTGTGCGCTTTTGATTAATAAACATTTTGAAAAAAAATAAAATAAATTGTGGGAATTTTTCAAGTAATTTTACTACTATTAAAATTATTGTAACGTATTTAATGAGGTTTTGTGAGATTTTACTAATAAATCATTAATATGCAGATAGTAAATGTGATTGTTTTTATAAAACAGAAATAAGAGAAGGTCACTAGTAGAGTTAATCTTAAAACTAAAAGTTTTTTTAATTAAGTTAATAGTAATTATAATTCCCTCCACTCCTGCTCTATGACAGATAAACACTATTTATTAAAATTTAAAACTTCCTTTAACATTCTAAAGATATTTGTCTAAAGATTTTTCAAAATTTATTTTTAATATATATCCTAGCTTGGTGCAGCATGATGTAAATGAAAAAATTGGTAAACACTTGAAAATCACAGGTAATTTATTTATAGAAAATTATTTATATATATAGATGGGAATAACTTTAATAATATTGATTATAATTAATTCATTAATAGGTTGTAGGGTACGAAAATGAAATCAATAATAGATCAATAGATGTGTATTGGATATTTATTAGAACCTTACAACACAGTTTTGATACATTTTTAAATACTATTTCCTACTAATTAATCAGAATCTAGATAAATTAAAAGGAGTACTAAACTATTAATACATGTAATAAATATTTAATAAAATAACAGTGCCACATGCTGGTGTAGCCTAAATAATGTATTTTTAATTTTGAAACGTGTATTTCTAAATAAATATATCTAATAAAGCAATATTTTAAAGAAAATTAAATTAAATATTTTAATAAATAATGGCTAATTTTTTTAAAATAAACCATGTGGAATAATAATTATCTGAATACTTGAGTTATATAGGTCAATACTCCTAGAGTAACATCTAGCTTAGGTTAATTACGCATAAATATAAATATATACATAAAATTGTGTGTGCTGAAGTGCCTTCATATATATATATGATATCTCTTTTCCCAATTTTCTACATATTGGTTACCTGTGATTATTAAAAATAAATTGATACAGTTTGACCTTAAACTTAGTCCAATATGATTATGTGTTTGAATTAAACTATTAAATAGGCATTGTATTTGTACAGCTACACTCAATAATAATGGTTAGTTTCATCCATGTTGAAATAGTTATTTTAAATTAAAGTGAATGTTTATGATATCATACTATCCATAGCCGAATATCTCCTTGTTCAAGCTTAGAATAAGACAAATAAAATTTGCCCTCGCAATTTATTCACATTCTTATAATCTGTTGGATTACATAATGGTTTAACCGATATTGAGAAATGTAAGCACACGATTACATTCGCACACTATTTATCAGAGTTACTATGAAATAAACACATTTTGAAGCAATATTCCATCAGTAAATGAATAAACACTGAACGCCGTATCCATCTGTGGCGATGTTTAATGCATGCACAGATAAATATTTACAATAGTCCTCACCAATGTTTTACAGCAATCTCAAGAGTTGGTGTTGAATTGTGTCGAGAAAGTATACTTGTGGCCGTGGATACTAATATGTCTGGAATTTACAATCCTTGCCATGGATACCAATATGTCAGGAAGGTACACCCATTAACATGGATACTAATATGTCAGGAAAATACACTCCTTGCCATGGATACTAACCTTGCCATGGATACTAATATGTCAGGAAAGTACACTCCTTGCCATGCATACTAATATGTCAGGAAAGTACACTCCTTGCCGTGGATACTAAATGTTAGGAAAGTACACTCCTCTTCATGAATACTAATATGTCAGGAAAGTACACTCCTCTTCATGAATACTAATATGTCAGGAAAGTACATTCTTTGTTATGGATACTAATATGTCAGGAAAATACACTCCTTGCCATGGATACTAATATGTCAGGAAAGTACACTCCTTGTCATGGATACTAATATGTCAGGAAAATACACTCCTTGTCATGGATACTAATGTCAGGAAAGTGCACTCCTTGTCATGGATACTAATATGTCAGGAAAGTACACTTCTTGCCATGGATACTAATATGTCAGGAAAATACACTCCTTGCCTTGGATACTAATATGTCAGGAAAGTACACTCCTTTCTGAAGATATCTATCTTTAGAAAGTTACACTCTTAGATGTAGAAACTAACATTTGTTGACACAACTCATACGTCGATCGTTAAACTACAAGTTATCAAATAAATTATTCTCTTAAAAAAGGTTTACTTGTTTGTTGATGAGCCTTGAGGAGTTATTACAAACCGTATTCAAAACTATGATCAATCTCCCTGAAAGACACGTTATCTATTCAATGAATCGTGAACAAAACTATCAGATATGACAATTCCTATACATTCTTAGACCCATTAGTATAGTAAGCAATTTATAGCATAACTTTTACCAACTAGTTTGAAATAAATTCAAACGCATTACCTACATTTCAAATATTGAAATATAATATTTATGACCTACTGTAGTAACATGCTGTTTTTACCAAATTATCATATTAAAGACATATTTAAGATATATCTTTCGAAGCTTTTATGAATAAAACATATTATTTAATACAATTATTCTAAATTAGTACAGATCTTAGAGATTAATAATATAAAAGTAAAGGCATTTACTACTCTTGAAAAGAAATATACTTTTTAGTGCATTAAACGGAGCAATGGATAATATGAAATGTGTTTTTCAAAATATTTCGGATGGTGGTTTAGGGAAAACGATTGTCGATACATATTTCTATCCTAACGTTGTATAAAATTATAATATTAAAGTTCAATGAAATGAAGAAGTTTAAAGTTCAATTCCAGATTATATGTTAGTTGCCTACCAATGCTTTAAATTTATCTTTAAATAAAGCTAAATATTTTCAAATTGTTCTAATGCAGATGAAGGTACTTAAAAAGGTTTTTAAATAATAATATAACCACTCTTCTATTTTATACCTCTACTTTCGTAGTATTTACAATTTTAAAACTAAAGAGTCGACCTAGTGAGAGATCACATTAGGCACCATCCAGCTGGTCCAAGTCACAGGGTTTGTAGTAAAGCCTGGATTAAGTTCAGACATTTTGTGAGTTTCGTGAATTTCTGGCTCAAGACTATCTTTTAAGAGACTTAAACCACTTTTGTGGCTCCATGTATAATAATACCACATTCACACAACCATGGTAAAAAACCTATTAGGTTTTAAAAATGATGTTTAAGAAAGGAATATTTTTCAGTTCAATATATTTCAGTTCAATATATTCAACATTTTATTATAAATTCTACAAACACCTTTTCTTTTAAATACTAAGTAAATAAATATCAAATTCTCATTTGGGTATAAAGAGCTACCATTTAAACTATCGCATGACCAACCGTTTAAATAAAAGTAATTCATGTTAATTGGCCTAGGTCAGGGCTTAACTCTTACGTGCTACAATAGGGAGTCTACGTATTTTAACGTTTTTTTTAGAGATATTTTAACCTCTCTACAGGAAAACTCTTGAGCAATTAAATTAAGTTTCTCTTCTCTAACTCATATAGTCTATTTTCTTAATTTAAGTGGTCGTCAAAAATAGATAATATCATTAGAGTACCAAAAAAAGTTACAATAACATTTAGTCATATAGAAGACTCACAAAAATATTGTTTTCGTTTAAAATTTGCTTACCTATTATAATTAATATTTGTAAATAATATAATCAACAATTAACTACTTCTTTTCCTGACCATCCCCATATTTAGAGAAATGGGCTTGGGCTGAGTATGATATGGTTCAAAGGATATTTAGTTGCATTGGCTTGAAGTTTTAAAGTGAGAAAAGATTAAGTAAAAACTTTCTCAGTGCAGCCAATTGAAATTTAAATCCCAAACTCTCCATTGCCAGTGAATCATACTAGACCGATGCTTTATTTTACGTGCCCACTGATGCGAGTTATAATGACTAGCAAGGTGACATATTTATAAAATTGTTTGGATTTATTACTTGTACAAATATTATTGTTAAAGCGAGAAACACGAAATATATTGTCTGAATAGTATATAAATGAAAAAGTAATACAATATTATCAAAAATCGTTATCTTACAAACAATAAAGTGAAATAAATTAGTGTATTTTTGCTAGCAACGTAATTGTTCATCCAAACTTTGCAAATATGATAGAGAGCTACTTCTTATCCTCTCCTTGAATAATATTTTTATAAATGTAATAAAATTATAGTATGATATTCATAAAATACAGAAGCTGCCTTTATTTATCCTCCAAACATCAAGCTTGACATCATCTGTCAAAGGTGAGAGCTGCGAAACACATGAATCTCTTGACGTATAAATGAACAAAGTCTAACTTGTAGCGTTTTTGAATTCTCATAAAAGGTTCTTCAACTGTCGGATCTACTCTACTCACCCACCAGTAACCTGTCGGAGACCTCGTCAGTCTGATAGGCGAGAGAACAAACAGACAGACGGTCTGCGCAAGCGACGTCACGCTGCCATTACCAAATTGCACCACTCACCTAGAATCAAGAGGAAACACAAGTTAGAACCAACCAAAAAGGAAACGAGGCGAATGCTATGTGATATTTTGAAAAATACCTCGATAAAATCTACTACGAGAGATAATCTTAAGAAGAGGTAGATAAACTAGAATAGTAATCAAGCTAAGTATCACTTAGGTGTGCCGCCTAACGTAATGCAGAGACACGTTGGATACGTCCTTGAGTCCTGCGTTATTTAAATAAGTGGTTTGTTATTTCAAATATGGTACACACAAAAATGAATGTGAAAGATACATGTTCCTAATGGATTGCATTTTATAATTTAAGTTATATCTATATTTTTTAAATATCATAAATAGGTGAAGTTTCCTCATTTGGACCAACGTTTACATGAAATGTCACAGCTCTTAGATCAAATTAAACGGCAAAAAATAAATAAACGTGGCCTTTCTCAAACAAATAAAGTATAACTTTTAGAGGATCTCAAAATAGTTTCCTAAGATCAATGAAGACTGTTTAGTTGTTTTTAATCATAGGAATTAACCTTCCAATCAAAAATATGGCTTTATGAGGCTATTTCACTACTATGGAAGTTTTGTTTTATTAAAACTTTTTTTTTTAATTTCACAAGATGGTGTACTACCGCAATGCGATCATATGTAATCTTGATTAATTTTTTTAATGTGTTTTTCCCTTACCACATCTTTCAACCCATACAAACTACTCTAAATGTTATCCAAACCTATCGATTATTAATGAGTGACTCAAAGGAAATGCACAAGAATTTTCCTGAAGAGAAATTGGGAATTCGTTTATGAAAACAAACCTCAGTTCACATTGCCGAGATTAAAACCCCTGACCAACCCATCACCATTAAACCAAACTAGACGAGGATTGCGTGTTTCCACTTATACAGGTAATCTCACAATTAACTTTTTTGTTAATCAGATCTAACACTTTTATGTAGATAGTTTCCAAATAAATTAAATGATATAAACTAAAAGATTGCTCTCAAAACTTAACAATGTAACTATTAATAAACTTAATTCCATGTTTAAAAAAAAGTATGTGTTGGATACCGTAGATAAATTTATAAGAATGAGAAGACAAACATCCATTCAAAAGAGAGTTAGATATGTAAAATGTTATAAAAATAAAACAATAAGAAGAAGCTATTAAACGCGATATTTTGTATGTGCAAATTCAATAGAAATTTAAAACTATTTTAGTGTATAGACATAAATTCTAAAACCTGTTTATGCTTTAAAAATCTCAATACGAGAGAAAAAGGATTGAGGTAAAGTGAGGGCGGGTGGAGGGTTATGGTTTACCCATTCATTACTCTTGAAAATGTGACAGTGGGTGGGCGCGTCTCCCGTCCTACTTTCAAAACGACCCGTCAGACGGTGCTGAGAATGACATCATTCTTTTAGACAGCCTTACAAATATGAAAAACAAGAGATTCACTCTGGGAACTATGGAACAGTTTTTAATAGCTTTAGTTTAGAAATTTAATATCATGCTTAAAGGTGAGGTGGAAGAGATCTCGAGCTACGTTTTGAATGTTGGTAATTTTTATAAAAAAAATTGGTGTGTCTAAAATAAATAAAATATTGCTTCAGTGGTTGTTTCTAGCAAAATTTTCTACATATAGTAATACTAACATTTCTTGAATCTATCATTAGCATCACATCAATTAGAAAAACTTTTTAAATAAAGAATGAAAAGTTCCACTCATATCTCGCAATGTTAATGATGACAAATATTTAAGAACTGTAGAGATTGAATTATATATAAAATTAAACTAAATACCATTTGTAAGGTAATATTTTATTTATTTTGTTATTAAAACTATCAAAATACGAACCTTATCTCATGTATATTTCTACCTAACCTTTTGCTTTTTCACTTCTTGAAAAATATGCCTAATTTTTTAGTTTGTATGTTGTTATAGAGTTTGTATTTATTAGGGCTCAGTTATTGCTCGATTAATATTTTAAAATAGTATCTAAGCATGTTGAATTCATTTTTAATTTCTTATTTTTTATATGGTCATACATGTTTTGATATTTTTTACTGGCATCTCAAATAAACTCTCCCATTCAAGTTGCTGTCCACGTTTTATATGTTATATGGAGTTTTGATGTTTCCATTGGAGCTGTGGCACTTGTTTATGACACCATATTACAGTCAAACCTAGACTGGAAGTCAAGGGGAGTTAAGGTGAATGATATTCACCCTGAGATTTTGGGTGATTTAGTCAAATTAAATTTGAAAATGAAACTCATTAGCTAAAACGATCCATTTTCGTAATTATTTTGGCAATTGATTACCAATCAATGAACCCCGATAACTAATTAAAAGTGGGTGTAAAAGCTGAATTTTAGTTCATTTTGACCCCAAGTATTGGTGCGATTGTTTAAGTATTTATAAAATACATATAAATTTGACTTCAACTTTTCTATTTCTAGATGTGAATTATTAAAACGTGCCATTTATAGATTTAATTTGTTTCTACTCATCCTAATACCCGTTCATATTTTCAGGAAATGTTTTCTTATAAGATAGTGATATGAAATTTAAGAGATTAAAGTAAAAGTACCAATAACTATGTGGGGGGAGTGTGGAAACCAGGTAAAGATACATCTGAGCAGGATACAAAAAAATCAAACTTGTCTTAGGCAAGCTAGACCATAACAAAATTGACACCTTAGCAAACGTTCTCACCTATGTGGGTCTTTAGATCGTTTAAACTCTGCTATAATTAATAAAATACTGTTATAAATTAACTATCTTTAAAACCAAATTTTATAATAATTTATTTAAAAGAATAATTTCTGTGGGAAAGATAATTATTGAAGTTACTATCTCTACAGGAGACCTGACAATGTGGGATTTTTTTAAATTTTAAACATTATAAAATTACTCCCATGAAAATATATACATAGTATTTGAACTGTTTTCTTCCGTTATATTAAAACAAACGAAAATAATAATGGTTATAAAAGGAATGTAAAAACCCATGGTCGAGGTAAAATAAAAACAAAGAGATGTAATAAATTGTTTGTGACATCTCTCCCAGTACTGTGGAGATAAAAAACAAACAGATCCCTCATCGTTCTTTTCAACTGGAGAGGAAAAAGGTCACTCTAGTGTCAGGAACAGTTCACTCGACATGACCTTAATCTAATAGATTTCTTTATTTTTTGAAAAACAACTATTTATTGCTAATGAATAGTGTGCTTTTAACATAAGCATAAGTGTTTTGAATGTCGTATTGTCAATACAACCAAACAAATATTAAATTTAGTTTACGGATCTACCAGAACTGTTTCTTTCGATAGTTTATTTTGCATTGTATAGTAGTGAAATTGGGTTCTTTTTTTTATAAGCTATAACATCTAATCGATAGCAAATTTGAAAATACCGTGTTAAGTATAGGTTAGAAAATTTATGAATGGCGTGGTTTTAGTGTGATGATTTTATAGATCAATTAATTCAAAATTAAATGGTTTCGAAAAATAGATACCACACAATAGATGTTCATGAAGTATAACATATATAAGTAGTGTGGTATTATGTGTCAATCAATTTAAAATGCAATCATGTGTAGCACATATGCTTATAAAGTATAAAATGTACGTGTATATTAAATCGTAAATATTGTGCATAATACATAAACACATAATATTGTTGGTGTAGTATAATTTTTTTAACAATTATTTCAAATTTTAACTCTACATTGATACACTATATGTTTATAAAGTACAATATGTATGAGTACGATCATTTTGTTTCATATGACCATTATTTAAATTGTAAATTAAATTGTACATAGACAAATAATTTATTGTACATAAGTAATAAAATGTACAATGTTTTTAAAGTGTTTATGAAAAAAAAAATTTCTGACCAAAATAGATAATATAATGCTCCAGTCCAAACACATAATTTAAATTTTTTCACATGTTGAACTTTTTTTTTAATATCTGTGTAGGGTGAACTGGAATTTGATGACATTTCCTATTCATTTAAAACTTTGTTAAACAATGCCACCATTCTTATGATAGATATTCAATAACTGTAAATATCATCATTTGAAGAAAATTAAACTCCGTGTTTGTACTGTACTATATTTATTTTGGCCAAACGATGTTTTGCCATAAAAGCTGCAGACACACTGGACTTTTCTCGCGTCCCCTTCCATTCCAACCTAAGTTATGCCACAATGCAATAAGTGTAATATCCGCAAAAGTGGTCAAATGGACAAAGACACCAGTTCGTCTGGTCTGGTTTTCTTGTGGAAAGAAGGTTTGAATTCCATTTGAGTGTAATGAGTTGGTTTATCTTAAGTTGTTTTTCACTCTTCCTCCACTCAAATAGAGGTACTATTTTTATAATTCCTAACCTCCTCATCCCTGTCCTTTTTTATCTGTAGTGCCTAGATCACGATCAACTTAGCGTGCACATATGTTTACTTAACGTAGATGAAATAATGTGTGATCAAACTGATCGGGATTCCCTAAACGTAGCATAACATAACAACGCGAACAAAACAGAGAATATGAATTTTTACCGCCTAGAAATAAATTTATCACCAAAATAGAACTCAAGCAGATAGTTCTGAGTAGGCTTCATATACTTCCAGGAAAAACTTGCTGTAACAATGAAATAAAGTCTAGGAAGAGGCCACGTCACTTGCAGGAACACGTGGTACCCTTCAAATAACGTCCACGTAACGTAATGTGAAAAATTTCTCCCTAAAATTGTTTAGTTTAAGTGAACGTTAATTTAACTACACCGTGAGGGCTTCAATTAAAAAAAAAAGGCCAAGGAAAACCATAAAGCTAGGTTAGCGTTAAGTTTATCGTGAGCCCAATTCTCTCATTAACTTACCACGGAAGGGTGTTAAGATGATCATCCAAGATAATAATAATGATGATGTTAATGATGATGATGAATATAAAATTGTCTAAAATTTTCTTGATATAACCTGTAAAACTGAGAATCATTAGTTAGATTAGTTAAAATAATTAATAAGGCCTACCTCTGTCAAGTGCAAGTCTTGGGGCCAGTTTCATAGTCAAATTTAGTACGCCTCAAGTGCGGTGCTACACTAAGTACAAGACGACACCTACCTAAACTCGAATGGAATGGGCCGTTCTCACATAGTAAACTGGCCCATTCCATTCTGGTTTAGGTAGGTGTCGTCATGTACTTAGTGTAGCGCCGCACTTGAGGCGTACTAAATTTGACTATGAAACTGGCCCTAAGACCTATTTTGTGGGATGGTGAGTGGGGGGGAGGATAGGGGGGTGAAAGGTGTAACGTGGCTTCACAATTGACCAAAGTATCTTTCCACACCAACAAGAACAGATGGATCACGGAAACTATAGATGGCGCTAGCTACCGGACAGGTCTTGGGGGAAAAATCATACGTTTGGAAATATAAGCTTTCTTGAGAATGAGTGAAATTTTTATAGTAATATGTTCAACACCTCTTCTAACATAATGTTTCAATATTTATTAATTGTTACATTTTCTTATTTTTTGTTATGCAGCTGGCAGTTTTCTATCACTGTTAAAATTATATAGGAGGTGTGTATATAAAAAGTATAACTTAATCATAATTCTTATTTTTTGAACAAACCGTTAACGAAAAGAAAATTGAAAAACAATAAAAATTCTTGAAGTTAATTGTTTGTTCCCATGACTCTGCATTTCCACACCAAATCAAAAGGGTCAACCGCCTTAAGGAAAAACAATCTAAAAGTGTTTTTTTGTTTAAATTAAAACATTCGGTTGAGAACATTCAAGAGATAATGTTCCAGGAGTGAAACGGGGGATTGGGAGATAACTCCAAAAATTACGTGTCAGTCGAAAATAGCTCACGAGATTTCAATAAATGAATAATTAATAAATGGAGTGTAATATAACTATTTATGAAAGGGTGACTTATTTTGTTTAATTACATGTCTTACTGCCCGTTTAGGGTATCCAAATTTAATAGAACTCTTAGGGTATGAATAAGGAAGGTATAGTTTATAAGTATTTATACATACATTCGTGGAGGTAGTATGGTGATAGAGAGAATGTTTTTTTAAGAAAGGGATTAAAAGTATGGCCTGTCCGTCATGGGCAAATAAGACAGGAAGAGTTTTAAGTCCCCTATATCCACATAAGTGGTGCGAATCTAATACATGTAAGGGACACCAATCGCAAGACTTATTTTTACGAAATTTTAGAAGAATATTAAAATATTTATAAAGTTCATTGTAACATTTATAAATGTATTTTAGACCCACGAAATAAATTGAGATTGGATTTGCTTGCGAAATAAACTACTTGGCACTTTATATGAGAATAATGGTCAATAAGTTCTATTGTAGTGATAATTAACGATATTAAAACTATGAATATTTGTATTATGTAGCAATCGTAATTGTTCTTTGTCTTTTTTTTTTATAAATTGCCAGAAAAAAAGAATACCAACTGCACCGTTACGCTTTTTTTTCTCTTAATATTTATTTAACAAATTAAAGCTCTCATTGTTATAAATAAAAATTCTTAACCAAAGACTCTTGGTAAGAGTGTAAAATATGTGTTTGATCTGGCTAATATTAAGACATGCTGTGACCAAAGACCAATATTTAAGATTCGAGAATGCGAGACCTAGCAATAATTTTTCTATCAACTAAAGTTAAAGTTAATTCTTTCAACAATTTCTAGCCGAATAAAGTATTTTATTAACCAACTTTTAATACCGAAGTACTATTTTCTATTTAAAAAAATTTTTAATCACTTTATTTACCAGGAATAAAGACTTATATAATTAATAATGTTTTAATTGGGTTTCTTTATACTATAACGTTAGAGCGTTCAAAGGAGAAACTTTCAAACATAGATTAAATATCATTAATTATCATAAGTAAAGATATTGTACAAACATTGATACACATGTGTGTGTTTGTGTGTGTGTGTGTGTGTCTCCGTTTGTTATTTACGCTCTTTTTTTTTCCTATGCGCTCACATTAAAAGAGTAGCTTTATGATATATTTTCTATAGATGACCTGGTAGTCTAGAGGTAAGATGTCAGACTTATTTGCTGGGGGTCCGGGGTCCAATACTCGGTCCTGGCACAGATTTATCTGATTGCCAAACTCTTCCCTCACCTCTGACAAGACGTGTATTAATCACAACTTGTGAATGTGTGGAATGCCAGTCATACTCTGTGGTTCAAATCCCACATTAAACTGTAGGTTCTCCATTTCATATCACAATCAACCTTTCATTACACACTAGCGTAAGTTCGTATAACCCGAATGGGTAGTAAAACACGTTGCTAATAATAAAAATATGTCCTATAAATACGAAACATCAAGAAAATTAGCAAAACCATACAATTAGATTTTAGATATTTGGTTCTTCCACTCTCATTAATATGTAAAACGAAAATCTGGAGTATGTATGTGGTGTTATTTCCTCATTAAGCTAGGACAAGTCACTGATAGCGGACCCATTGGCTCTAAAGCGTACTGATTAAACTCCACGGAAGAAATAACTTATAAGTTCAAAGTTAATTCTATATAAATTTACAGTTTGTGTATGTGTGTGTTATAACCACATTTATTACTTAGAGATACATCAAACTTATTGTCTGAACAAGACCGTACATTTCGCTCCTTCTAGTAGTATTTACATCTCGATTGAATTATTGCCGTGGTGTGTCAAATATTATATGCCATCTAAACTCCACGGAAGAAATAACTTATAAATTCAAAGTTAATTCTATATAAATTTACAGTTTGTGTATGTGTGTGTTGTAACCACATTTATTACTTAGAGATACATCACACTTATTTTCTGAACAAGACCGTACATTTCACTCCTTCTAGTAGTATTTACATCTCGATTGAATTATTGCCGTGGTGTGTCAAATATTATATGCCATCTAAACTCCACGGAAGAAATAACTTATAAATCCAAAGTTAATTTTATGTAAATGTACATTTGTGTATGTGTGTGTTGTAATCACATTTATTACTGTTTATTTATTATTACTATTATTATTATTATCATCGGTAGACATAATAGAATTGTATTATTTTATATCATAAGCCTAGACCAGAAAATAAAGAAACTAAATCGAGAGTATGTCGATTTCTACTCTATATTCTAGTATTGTGCCTCCACGGTACCCCACTTGAAGCACTTTATTATAGTGTTATAACCCATAATAGTTATAAACTTAACACATAAACTAATACATTATAGTAAAGTAAACAATTTGATTGCCAAAATTATCAATATTTTATAAACTAAAACTGTTAATTAATAGATATATAGTTGGTATCTTAACAATCAAACTTTGGGACGCGTAGCTATTAAATGAGTTATTCAATTGTTTTTTCCTTGTGCAAATACATTTCTCCCGTTTTCTCCCATGACAGCAAAGGCAACATTACTCTGCAATAATTTTAACCACAATCATAAGAGTTTAGTATAGAAATATTAAGTTATTTAAAAACCTGGATAGTTCAGTTGGTGGATCAAAGATGTGCATAATAAAATGAGAATGGTTTAACTATTAGTCCAAATTAATTTTAAAAATATATAAATTAAGGTTGTAAAAATAATCTTTACCTGATCTCACTAGCTCGTTCAGATAATATACATATGTTAATAGCGTTAGAGACCCACCTCGATGGCGTAGTTGGCTAACGCGCTTGTCGTGTTGAGCTCTACTGGTGTGAACGGGGAGATCAAGGTTCGAATCTCGGTCGGGTGAGCTGGGGATGGTTTTTCCTAAATGGTTTTCCACTCTCCCTCCACGCAAATGCGTGTTCACTTCCTCTAATTCAACCTTCCCAATTCCTAATTTCCTAATCCATTAGAGTAATTAGTACTTAAAAGCGTATAACCCAAACGGGTAGTAAGACGCGGTGCTAAATATTATTATTAATATTAGCGTTAGCGCGGACAGGATGAGGAAGGAATAATTTTGACAAAATATACCAATATTTGCGTGAATAAATAGTGGAAACCATCGATGAAATAAAATAACCTTTGTACACCCAGTCAGGATTACAACCCAGATCTCCCAAACACCAGCAAGCAAAACATAATCAACACGACATTAATACGGAGTGTTCAAACTTGTGGGTCTGAGCTCATAAAACACTTTTATGGTGGGAATGTGAGGACACGAGAAAAGATCGGGGTCTTTGCAGTTTTAATAGCAAAACATATTTTTGCTCTAAAGAAATAAAATATTGCTTTAGTACAGAGTTAATTTTTTTTTACATATTGAACTTAATAACTCTTGAATATCGGTTAAGGGCGTTCTGGAATATAACTCGAACTCTTTATTCAAAAAGCTGTCATCATTCTAATACCACTATGCTCACGACCGATAGTCAAAAACTGTGGATACCACAATGTAAAGAAGATTAAGTTGTATGTTTATATATTAGCAATATTTTATTTATTTTGGCCAAACAAGTTTTGTTATAAGATAAGCAAAAATACTAGGGTTCATCACGTTCCCTAAAACATCACCTTAAGAATAGTAATTACTTACATACCAGACATAAATTAATTTGGTTCTTGAGCTTTGATGAATAGTTTAGTATTTAGACCTAATAATTTTAGAAAGTTTATATGAAACCAATATAATGTTATATTCTAGATGGTGCAGCCAGGCACAACATGTGCGAATACGTAAATTCCATTTACCATGAAATACAGCGGTCTTACCTTGACAAATTAAACTATGGAGAAGCTTATAATATAGAAACATAGTGTGGTAAGTCAGGGTAAGAGTGCTAGCTTACAGGGGGAACGGAGTGTACTGTACACTCACATCGTCGATGTTAGAAACCAAACTTCAATTTCCGGTTGTCCAGCCAATATTCTCTCTTTCTTTCCGTAGATACTTTTTATCTTTTATTGACTTGGATATATATATTTATATTTCACTTTACATTGCATATAGACTTAAGAGTTATTTTACTCATCAATAATTGCATTTCAAGATATTAATTTCAACATTTTCTGAACTTTCTCGCTTCAGTTTTTGAATGGTCTAAGGCGCCATTCTCATGTTAAACTGGCCTTCTGATGTTGGGGAGATCGGGGTTTGAATCTTGGTCAGAATTATTATGTAACGATGTTTTTCTTCAATTGTTGCCCACTCTCCTTCCAAGCAAATGTGGGTAAATTACCTACAAAATTCTTCCTTCCTCAGCCCATTAAACTATTTCACATATGCGTATAATCTGGTATGACAAAATATAAACTTTATATTATCCGTGAATAAATAATACCACATCTTCCAATTACTTTTTTTGCACCTCCTTTTACTACCCTTAAGGGTTTTATGCTTGTAAACTAATTACGCTAATGGTTTTAAGGATTAGAAAGAAAGGCTATATTTAGATTAAGTGCACTCAGAGCTGCATTGGGGGAGAGTGTAAAACTTTTTTAAACCACACTCAGTACACCCGACTGAATATTTAATCTCGATCTCCCCATCATCGGTAGCCTAGTAAACTATGAGAGTAGCGCCTTAAAAGTATGAAGTGGGTCCTTCCAATACTATACCATAATAATAATAATAATATATAGGAGCCCACATCATTGGTCAAATAATATAACGCATCACTGTAATGTTAGACTGTATCACGGCTGACGCGGAGATTGGGTTTCGATTCCCAGTCAGGTGTAATGGGAATTTTTTTCCTAGATGGTTTCCCACTCTCCATGTATGCAAATTCTGTTATATTTATTTAAATGTTTTACCTTCCCCAACCCTATTTCACAAGTGTATAACCCAAATGGATCCAAGACGCAGTGGAAGAAAATGAATGTACTGGAAAGACGCAACCACTTCTCCATAATAACTTGATCATTCCCGTAAATTGCTACAGTATTGTTGTAGAGTTATTTACCTATAAGTAGTGCTAAGAACAAAATATTTAGATTGTGAGCAACGAATTCTATAATTTTTTAAACAAAATTTCAATTGATACAACAGTTCAAGTTTTAAGAGATAGATTATTATTATTATTAGCACCGCGTCTTACTAACCGTTCGGGTTATACGCACTTACGCTAATGTGTAATGGTAGGGTGATTNTTATTATTAGCACCGCGTCTTAATACCCGTTCGGGTTATACGCACTTACGCTAATGTGTAATGGTAGGGTGATTGTGAGATTAAATGGAGGACCTACAGTTTAACGTGGAATCCGAACCATGGTGGAGGCCTGGCATTCCCCACATTCACAAGATGTCTTGTCAGAGGTGAAGGAAGGGTTTGGTGATCAGATAAATTTGTGCCGGGACCGAGGATTGAACCCCAGCCGCCAGCTCAGAAGTCTGACACCTTACCCCTAGACCACCAGGTCACCTTAATATATAGAAAGTGTGTGGGATGTTGGGTGGGATTTGGGGTGCGGGGGAATAGGTATGGGTGACATAGTATTTTATGGAGGCATCGTGTCTTGATTCCCGTACGTGTTAAACGTAAATATAAACTTGCGTTATATAATAATAAATGTCGAGATTAGAAGAAATGTACCCACGTTTGCGTGAAGTGAATGTGGTATAACATTTGGGGAGAGAACCTCAACACACCCGTCGGGGATTTGACTCCTGACCTCCCTGTCACCAGAAAACCACAACAAAGGATACTGATGCCTTTGTCCATGTGGCCACAAATAAGGACTCAACCTTGATAATTTTAGGAAGATTTTATATTTATGGCACTAATTTTGTAGTTTTATCAATTCACTCAATAAGCTTCTGTCATGCTGATATAATGGTATATATGCAATATATATTGAGTGTATATTTATTTATAAAATATATATTTATATATATAGGCCTTATATTAACAAACTACCGTATACATTTTATTTTGCCAAGAATTCCGAGAAGTTTTTGAATCTCCTTCAAAAATGCATTTTCATCCAATATTTGATATAGTCTATTTTTATTTTCTTCCCGTTCCCCAAACAAATATTATTTTCCAACAAATGTGAGAGAGTCAAATCATTTCAGTTGGTAAATTATTGATTGAAACCGATAACATTTCTAAATATATGAAGTTCCTAAAATTACCTTTTATAAATAATATTCAAATCACGCATTGCCGGACACGCTAGTAAATGCTAAACTCATATAGTTAAGTTTACCAATGATGGGGGGAGGGGGGGGGGCAAGGTTTGAGTATCCTATGGGTGATTTCTCAACAGACAATACTGTTGAGGACTGGTAGATTGGGGATCGAATCCTGGTCGGTTGTACTGAGGGTCATTTTCCCTAAATGGTTTTTACACTCTTTATCCATGCACATTGCTGATACACTTCCTCTAAATTCAACTTTCCTCATTCATAACTAATTAGCGTAGTTAGTAAATAGTTGTGTAACCTGTATGGATAGTATGACGCAGTATAAAAATATATGTTTTGACGCTAGTCATTTTACCCGCCGCTTTTACTTTTGATAGATAATAATCATTTGAGTGAATAATAACATTATACTAATATAGCAAAATGTTATTAGTATTGATCTAATAGAAAATTTATATATTCTAAACAGTATTTTAAACCAAGTTTTAATTATATATATAATTATATATATATAATTTTATATATATATATGTGAAAGTCCTCTGAAATAGTTTTTACGCTTAATATCATCTCTGAGAGAATATATAAATTCTCCCAGGAATGATATTAGGTGGTAAAAATTATTTTAAGTGTAAATACTATTTTAGAGAGCTTTGACATAACTAAGAGCCTCATTAGGGATCAATCCTAAACAAGGTTCTTATAATTAAGTTGTCCTAATGGGATACTTTGGTGTAAAGGGTGAAAGTTTGGTCTTGATCGGCTGCATTGGAGTCTGAGTCATTTGGCACGCAATGTCAAGCTCGTTTAGTCAGATTTGCGGGTTTAGGGGTAAGACCGCACCTATATTGGATCCATATTTCTCCCGATCCGATGTAGGGTGATTATGTGATCCGATGTCATCCGTCGTTAGTGCCTACACTGGCTTCAATTACACCCGATCGGGAAGCAATTGCAGTTATGTTGTGGGAGTACCACGAGTGACTCTGAGGATGATTTTTTGTGTTGGCTTCTGCTAGAGAAGAACGTTCTCCTTAATAAGAGACGTAGAAAAAGGTATGGGTGTATCAGTTTTATGAAGATAGATCAGCAGGGGAGTTTTTTAAAACTTGCCAACCTCTAACAAACTACCCGGATACATTCAAGGACTACCACCGTATTACTCTAGAAACGTTTGGCTATATTCTTGAAGGCATAAAAGATGACGTATCTGCCCAATATAACTTCAGGGTATGCATCAGGCTCGAAGAAAAACTTACTTTCACAATACGGTAAGTGAACACAATCAACCTTTATCTATTAATATTTTTTCATAGTAATATTAGGTATTATTAATTATTAATAAATAAGTAACTCTTAATAAGTACCTACCTATGAGCTAGAAATTTTAATGAAAAGAGTATTTGCTTCAAAACTGAATTAGTACCTGATTATTTTATCAGCAGTTTAGGTGTTTTATAAAGGAACCCAGTAGGAAATAAACGTTTATTATATATAAAGGCATACAACCAATAAACAGAAATAGGAAATTAGGGACTGCAAATTTTTTTAAAAAAGGTAATTCGTTATGTAAAATTGCAAATGAATGAAAGTCACATGTCCAGTATTGAATAATCGTCCAATCCGAGCATCAAGTTGCCATGTTGTTGGGCAGCTTGTAGCACAGGCTAGGACGCTTGATTTATACCGGCAAAGGAAGGCGATTTTTGTTAATAATCAGATGCAGCTGGTGATGGATAAGGTGACAATTGTAATGACGACAAACGAGAACCATTGATGGTATGTCTCCTGACGATCTTACTTCAGTAATGAAGTTGGTGCTTCCAATGCATCAGTGACGTCCCCCAAAATTTTCATTCGGAGTTTCATTTTCTCCAATTGATTTTTTTTAAATAGTTTGGAGTGAACTTATGAAGAAAGAAGAGTCCTCATCATATTAAAATGAATGTGTTTCTCGAGAAACATATTGTTCAATCCGATCAATATTCTTTTTTCAATGTCAAGTGCCTGTGAATCATAATAATTTTTTTTTCTTAATACGTTTTGGCTCATTTGCTTGAGGTGTGACAAATGAAGCCGATGCCTCTGGTTCTGCATCATTTTCAATTTCCTCACCTGCCATTGTGGGGCTTCGGTCACGTGGAGAAGGTTAATTTTCTTTTACTGTGGCAATATAATTTCCTGAGCTGTCTCTTGATGTCATAATGTTCTTCAAAAACAGCATGTTGTTGAATTAAGGCCATTTATCAGGAGCAGACGCTTCTTGGCAGCTCTTGGTTTCATACTGTACTTTATATTTTCTTCTGAATGTGTCTCTGAGGTTTTCTCACGTTTTACGAGCCTATTCACCCGTTCCCCTTTACTCCCCAAAAAACAAGTATGGCACAGAACTCGCAATAATCGACTTTTATACATAACTTGAAATTACATAATATCACTACGAAACCGTAACCTCATCCTGTGGTCCATATTGCGATTTGGTTTTTCTGTTTCATATACTTGGCGACGGAATTGTAATTTCAGACCCTGGGTCTAACATTTCGAATGAATGATTACAAAATAGGCCAACGTGTCTCGTCAGCTGTGGATGCTATATGGACACATTTATATCAGCGACACTTACCTGTTCCTGATCATAAAAAAAAAATATATATATATCAGTGGGATTTCACGAGTAGTGGAATTTTAGTCATGCCATTGGTTGTATTGATGGCAAGCACATCCGAAATAAATGTCCAAAACAAAAAGGAACTACGTATTTTAATTACAAATTATTTTTTTCAATAATTCTACAAGCTGTTGTGCACCACCGTTGTCGATTTATTTTTGTGGGTGTGGGAGATTATGGAAAGCAGAGTGATGGAGGAACTTTTTCCGGCTCTACTTTGTCTACATACTTGGAGAATTGTCAAGATACTTTACCGCAACCTTCAACTGCCAAAATAATGGTTACAGCTATTTCGTTTTTCATGCTTGGAAATAATGTATAGCCTTTGAAAACTTATCTAAGGAAACGGTGGCGTAGTTGGCTAACGCGCTAGTCGTATTGAGCTGCTCGACTGGTGAAGACGGGGAGATCGAGGTTCGAATCTCGGTCGGGTGAACTGGGGGTGGTTTTTCCTAAATGGTTTTCCACTCTCCCTCCAAGCAAATGCGGGTTCACTTAATCTAATTCAACCTTCCCAATTCCTAATCCATTAGCGTAATTATTACTTAAAGCGTATAACCCAAACGGGTAGTAAGACGCTGTGCTAAATAATAATAATAATAATAATAATAATACAGGCTATCGAGGGCTAAAAGATTCGTAGTGTGTGCCTTCGGTTATATGACTGCCAAGTGGCGTTTACTAGGGAAATGTATATAAAACGAAATTGACAAAGCAGAGAGGATAGTGAATTGTATCTGCTTACAGCACAAGATAATTATTGACTGTGAAGGCAGTGACTTCTTCAGCTCCATGAAATTACAAGATTTTTTGATCGAATCACCACTCAAATCGTACTTCAACGGAATCGGTGTGGTTCCGTGGCAAAACGAACGCCTTCAGTAACAATTAATAATTATTTTTGCTTTTTAACTATTAGATATTAATTTTTAAAGTCTTATAATTAATGCAATTGTAATTTTTATTGTTAGCAGTAACATGTAGTCATTTAAAATCCAACATCAAACCACATTGTAATACATATTTACCTTTTATTAATAGTTTCTCCCCGATATACTCCCATATATCAGGTTTATTGTCCCTGCTATGGTAGGCTTTATCCCGCTGGTCCCACAGGAGCAGCTCATTCCTCACAAGATCAATCAACAACGCTCTGTCAATTTTCCCCGTCATTATGTGCAGTCGGGAGGAGATATCGGACTGGAAACAAACATGTTTGATCGCGCAACCCATCGGTCCGTGCTCGGGTGTTTTCTTTTATTGTCGTATCGGGTTTCTGCTTCAAATGTAGGCAACTACATTATAACTTGATGTTTGTCTTTCTATGTTCGCCCTAAATTGGATCGGGAGAAATACGAATACATTACAGGTGCAGCCTAAGTATGAGTTTGGATCCTGATCGAGGACACTGAGCTGTGATTTTACTATATGTTTCTCACTCTCATTAGCCACGCAAAAGGGGGTACACCCGTTTTAAATATAAATCTAGTTTCCTTACCCAATAAGTGTAGTTACATGAAGAAAGCTCGATTGGGTACCCAGACGTGGATTGAAAAAACACACACACAAAAAATTGCGTTAACTTTTTTTTTCTCGCAAAATGCTATTTTATTTTGGTTATCAAATAATTATTTGTCTGATATAAAAGTTACTAAATCAATTTTTACATTTCTTTATGTATATTTAAATTTATGTGATCTGCAGCCCACACTTTTAATAAACATTATCATAATATATATAATAAAACTTGAAGAGCTGTGAATGAACCGGATATGTATTTTTTACATTAGGTAAATATGATTTGTATACAGTCTCCACGTTGGAAAATATTCAATACGAACATAAGCTAAGCCACGATAAGCCCTAAATGCCCAACCCTGCAATTGGGTGGTGTTTATGACGTACTACAATATGAGACTAGCCTTAAAGTAACATGTTATCTGAGCTAAGTGCCCCGAGTTCAATTCCTGGCATGGCCAACAAATTTATCATTTGTACAATGTGGGTTTATCCTTTCACAGTAATGTCTGGATGTTGAGTCTGTTCTAGATTTAAGTTGGTTTTTAGGTTGTTTGCTATTATAATCAGTCGATTCAGAATGTGAACGTTAAAATTCACTATATATATATTTTACTTATCAATGTTGATCGCAAAGCTTTTTTTTAGCACCGCGTTCTCCTACCCGTTTGAATTATACGCCTACGAAATAATTGCGTTAGCATGCTAGGGATGAATAAGAATGAATTAAGAGGAAGTCTACCCGTATTCGCGTGGAGAGAGGGTAATAATTCATTTAAGAAAAACAACCACGTCATCGGCAGTTCATTCTATTGTAAGAGCTACGCGTTAGACCGTGCGGCCACTGAAGTTGGTACTTTAAATGAAAATGTGTTCAATGTTGACAGCAAAATATTATGTTTATATTTTATAAATGTTCCTTCCTACTGGAATTCTCTATCTGAAAAAGTTAGAAAAGTTTCTATTTCTACTCTGACATATTTTTAAGTCGAGTCAATTTTTTAGTCAATTACAGTAGCCCCACGGCTTCTTTGGTGCTGACTGACAGCTTTAAATAGTTACCAGACCAAATTATGTATCCCTACACCCTACCTTATGATCTACAAAAATATGTGTTTAGCAGCTGTCACTTCCGACTGTCAACATTTAGGTATATACCTAAATGTTGACTCTCAGCTGTCAGCTGTGAGCTGTCAGTCAGCACCAAAGAAGCCACGGGGCTACTGTATGTATATATACAATGCATTAGTTTAAAAAAAAACTTTTTTAATATATCTGAGGTATTTAACGTGGAATTTTTGAACTGACATATTATATCAACAAATAGCTTATAAGCTAACATATATAGCAGACACAACCCCTAAACCCCCCGGCCATTAATTCATCAATGTGAACGTGAAAACCCACATTTCACCAATAATAAGTGTTTTGATTGTGTCAGGAATCGACGCCTGGACCATTAGATCAGTAAACAAACTATTTACTAAGCTAAGTCGTCGGAGTGTAATATAGTTATTTGTGATCAATTTTGGTATGTGTTTATTTTCTAAACACATTTTCTTATGAAAATTGGGACGAATCATTATTTTTTCATTCTTATTAAATGCTCATATGAAAGTATTTTTATTTAATTTCATATAAACTTACCAATAAAACAAATATGTGTCAAAAAAAAGCAGATCCTCATATGCACTTAATCGTAAATACACCCCATTCCATTTGTATGAACACCAAATTGTTAAGACACATCAAATTGTTAAGACACATCAAATGAAAGCCAATCATACGCCGCGGAATCTATTCACACCTACTGCCTCAAACACCATACTCCCCCATCTAGCTATAAAGTGGGTTATGACGCAAAAGGTCGACCATTTTGTGAAGATAGCCAATAGCCATCCCAATACAGAAACGCATCCAAAAGGGGTGGCTCGAATATACTGTGATACGAGGAAACACATTTTATGTCCCTTATGTAGCAGGAAATGAGATTTGTGTTTCCTAGCACACACAAGATTCAAATACTGACGGTGTGAACACTCTTTCCCCTTCGAGGCAGAAATATCACTTTTGGTAAAGAACTTCTCTAGATTGGTTTTGAAATAAATGTTTCTGGAAAAAACAAAAGAAGTATTGATACAAATATACAATATATGTTTTAATATTTAGAATCAGATCATTTTCGATGATGTTTCATGATAAGTTTCGCGGTTCTATGATCAGAGAAAGTAATTAGTAATATAAATCTAGACTTCCTCAAACAAATACATTATTACTTTCTCGATATCTTACAGGTAGAGAAAGTATTGTGATAGTAAAAAAAATTGAACTCCAGATTTGTATGTATCTTGACGTTTCATGACACCCCGAATCAGAAAAAGTGGTTTTTGAATTTCCATCTGTCTGACTTCCTCCAAATAGAGCCGAAACTATTTTAGCAATTGGGCTAGATCTTGGTATTTAGGGTTTTCATAGAGTTGCTTCGAGGTTTTTTTTTGTAATTAGATATCTAAACCTAAAATTAAGGGTATTTTACTGAAGGGCAAAAATAGTAAAAGTCTTTTTTTTATAAAAATTGGCTCTAACCATTTTGATTATATTTCATTTCTAAATATTTTTAAATATTCCAAACAAAATGGCTACTCTCAATATTTCAGCAAAATGACTTTAAGGACTCCGGTATAATGCGTAGATTATCATTTTTATCATATCTCTGAAACTATTTGAGATATGAAATAAATTATCATTATAAATATGTATATCTATTTATAATACAATCCATCCAAAACGTGTTTTTATAAAACCAATAGCTTTAAAGCTATACGCAAATATGTATATGTAAACTTTTCGAACACTAAATGTAAAGTATTGCGACCGTAAGAAAAATCTAACTTCAAATGTTGATGAATGTCGACGTCTCATGACTCCCCAAACCCAAGAAAGGTGTCTTTGCAATGCCGTCTGTATGTGTGTCTGTTGAAACTTAAAAGGCGAAAAGAGAAAAAATCTATTTTCTCAAAATCAGCTCTAACGGTTTTGACTAAAAAAACGTATATAAGCGTTAATTAAAATTATAAATAAACTGGTTATTTTCATTTTCCCATGAAAATAACTCTTAGGGTACTTTACAGAACCGGAAATATCAATATCTCTGCAAAAAAATAATTGGAGATACTAAATAATATATCATTGCAAAATTGTAGTACTATTAAAAATTAAAAACTTTTATATGAAATATATCTTTATGTAACCAACAGTTTCTAAGATATTGTCAAATATATTGATACAATTTTATGTGCTTTAGTTGTAAAGAGATACTACTTAAGTTTCTACGCAATAATTCTACAATGGCATTGTCATTAAATAATGGCTTAAGTAAGTATTTTAAAAAGTTTATGTTATTTTTCCTTAATCCTCTTAGGAGAAATGTTTGTACAACAATGATCTATCTCCATTTTAAACTTAATAGTCAATATCTACCTATTTTATTGGTCAAAATTTATTAATGAGGAATTTAATAGAAATGCGATGACCTGAAGATGTGCAACAACTAATAAAATGTTGAATTTTTTCTACCGGAAGTCAACTTTTAATAGGAAATGTTGACCCTTGTGGACCCAATATTGATCTTTTTTTATTGGTCCAAACAAACAAATGAGGACATTAATTCTTTAAAGATAAAATTATGAAATTTAAAACAGGACTCAAAAAAAGTATTACATAAGTATAGTGCAATTTATGCTTGGGTCTGCTAATGTATATTATTTCATTTCACATATATTACGAGTTTTGAGTAAATATCTCCATTTTTAAATAATAGAGAGAGAAAGTCCTTGCGGGGTTCCGTACCATTTATTTATTATTATAGATACAATATAATATTTTAAGACAAGTGAGGAATTGCTTTAATGATGATCTTTCATAACTGCGGTTCTCATAATAAATACTGCATAATGAGGATATTTCCTTTAAAGGAGTTGGTAACCTCAAGTTAAATTAAAGGTTATTGGAGCAAATATCTTAGCTCAGGCACTTAAATTTATTATTAGCACCGCGTCTTACTACCCGTTCGGGTTGTACGCATATACGCTAATGTGTAATGGTAGGGTGATTGTGAGATGAAATGGAGGACCTACAGTTTAACGTGGAATCCGAACCATACGTGGAATCCGAACCACGGTGGAGGCCTGGCATTCCCCACATTCACACGATGTCTTGTCAGAGGTGAAGGAAGGGTTTGGTTACTTAGTTAAAGGTTCAATTTTCAATTCCCGACCAGTTTTTAGATATATGTTTGGTAAGTTTGCAGCCCGGGATATCGGTGTTGTTTATGTTATGTGATTGAATTAAATTTTATGTGATTTTCTGATATAGCAAATTGGTATTGAGTTCCAAAAAAGTTATCAAATGTTCTTTCTCTGCCAACTTTATTTGAAACTAGCAGTCCCGCACAGCGTTGCCCATTACTCACTGTTGCATTATAGTTATATAAATCCTCTTTATTCCCTATCCCGTGGGAATTTCAAAATATTCGGCCTTTTGCCTTGTATTCCTTGTCTACATCATAAAGGAAACCTGTGTGCAAAATTTCAGCTTTCTAAGTCCAAGGGTTTGGGCTGGGTGTTTATTTAATAAGAAATAAGGTTACTTTAAGGCAAAAATATAAATCCTTTCTTTTCCCTATACCGTGTGAATTTCGAAAAATCTTGAAAAGAGCTATTAGTGATTATTATAAACTACTTATATACTAAGTTTGAAGTCTCTAATAATTATAGTTATGGAAAAAAGACAACTTTAAAGCGAAAATATAAATACACTTTATTTACTATCCCGTGAGATTTTTTTTTAAAAAGGTTTTATTCCTTGTATTACTTGTCTACATCATAAAGGGAACCTCTGGGCAAAATTTCAGCTTTCTAGGTCCAAGGGTTTGGGCTGGGCGTTGATGAGTCAGTCAGTGAGTCAGTACTTGTGTGTGTGTGTGTGTGTGTGTGTGTGTGTATATATTACAATAATATTACACGCACATCCAAGTTTTTTAGATTTTTCTATTTAGAATCTACTGCACGTTGATAACGAATCTATTCGGAACTAAGTCATGTATTTTTTTTGCATTGACGAAGCCAAGACGTGCACAGAAATCCAATAACAATATCCTCGTGGGACATGTATTCTAGGTTTGTGTATTATGCACTTGTAAAGTCTTCAGGGATGTATGTTTGAATCCCAAACGAGGACATAAAAAAAAAAGAATTATCAGACAGCACTCTGGTAATTCAAAGTGTAATATTATTCAGGAAGTCCGAGTTGTGTAAGGGGTCTGAGGAAACCTACAGTGAGAAAATAAATATTTGGTGGAATATTAGATTATCTCTACAAAAATAACAACTAAAACAAATTAAGTAGAGAAAAACAAAATAGATGTTATTGCATTATTGTAGTTCCTAGTTTGCCAGTTTAATTCTTCATCGAGAGTAAACCAAGATGAAATATACATAGTGACAGCATTTTGAGTTAATTGGGTATCAACAACTTAACAAATTAGTCACATTTCGTATTTTAATGTCAATATAATTAATTTACTCATTTTTTAAATAACCTTAGTTTTATATTTGAGGCAGCTACATCTATTTGTGCTAACCAACCTGCATGCTAAATTAGCACTTAGTTTACTGAATTTAAAATGTCTCCTACGCATGAAGACAACATTTGGAATTTGACGTTTTCCATACACGCAATGTATGACCAAATTGTTAAAATTGAAATACAAATATCCTTTTTAACTATAACTATCTTCAGTCTACAGCCTAACTCACGTTAATTCCAGTTTAAAAAAATTATCACTAAAACAATAACGGTTCCAATCGCCGAGCTCTAAACTACCCTTACAGAGAAAAAATCATGGAATGTATTTGGTAAAAACTACCACGATGACAACTTAATTTATTTTTTTTACTTCGCGCACATAGAAGAAATTAAGCAACATTTTAGAAAGAAATTATCACGATGAATAGATGATTTGATAAAAGATGTACCTTCAAAGCAAAAAAAAAAATTAACTCAGTGTAAGCATTTTTGATTCTATATTAAACAAACATAATATCATTTTGTATTAACTAAAGGAAATAAAGTAGTACAATTTAAAGCAAGGCCTCTTTGTAAACGACGTTAGTGATTTTATCGTCACGATTGAAAATTTACAGGTTTCCGTCACTAGAACCCACCACAGTTTGTCCATGTGAGAAACACTTAATGACATAATGAGATCAACGCCTTCCACCTAAGAACTTGTTCTTGCTCTGTTTTGATGGTCATCGCATGGAAAACTTTGATAGAAAATTGAATGCATATAAAATTGAAGATGATGGAATATTAGGTATTATTGATATTGAGACCCATTCTCTCTTAATGCAACCTGTCATGACAATCGCTTATAGGAAGAGGTTTTGCGGATTGTCTACCCGTAAGATGATCCAAATACACCGTTAAGATGGGTTAAAATTAAGCATAAAGATTATGGGTTGCTCAAATTTTAATTTAAGAGCGTGGTTGGGTAGACTGAATGGACTAATGGAATAAAAAGTTAGACAGTGTAATTCTTATTCATATGTAAGTGAAGGATGGCGTTTCAAATGGTCTAAAATACTGTCATTTGTTTTATTAGCCGATTCATATTTTGAACTAGATTACCTTACTACGGAACTACAAAATAGACTTGTTTTGCAGGAGACGTATAATAGAAAAGATAATATGTATTAATTTCTGTATAAACTTTACCAAGACGCAACTATATCTTAGAGTTTTTTTTAAGAACACCTTGCTTTCGTGCTCTGCTAAGACTCCATTTCCGAATTTCATACATATATTGAAGAATAAGTCTAATTTTTGTCTTCGAATAGGCAGATATGCAAATAGTGTGAAAGGCAAAGTTTCACAACGTCTGGCAATATGTAGTATCTTTTCGGGCAGGCACTTAATTACCTCGTGAGTTCTAGTGAATTTAGGTATGACCGGTAGAGTTTGTCGGTAGTCTCCAGTGCCCCTTATTTTGAAACGTGCGGGTAGCGAGTCACTAGCGTATTTCTCTCCTCTCGCATACAATCTCACAAACCCCCAATTTTGAAACGTCTGCGCTGCGAAACCTGACGTCACACAATCGAATAGCAGTTGATTCTACTCACCAGCCTCACACCGTATTAATGTTTTAAAAAAATGTTGAGAAAATAAAATAATATTTTACTGAATTCAAACTATTAACAAGTGATATTTTATTCCAACAAAAAATTAAAATATCAAAATTGAAATGGGATCCATCCTATCAACTTCTGAGTTCCAGGCAAGCACACCACCAAGTGAGCTAAAGTGTATTTTGAAGAAATAAACGGTTTAACTTATATTTATATAACCTGAGAAATTTTTGAGAATAACCTAGATGCAAACAACTCAAAGATGTTTTCCCAATAAAACCAAACAAATCGTTTTACATGATGCACTAAATACGATAATCGGCCTAGTGTTTGTTTTCAGTTACGTATCTTGTACAATGGAGCTTTGTGGCAACCCATCACCTTATTTAATCCTTTGGTACGTCATGGTTTTACAGTGTCGTCAGATTGAAAACTCGTTTGCAAGCGAAACAACATCGCACTGACTCACATGACAGTAGTAACCTTTCAAAATTAGCTATATTTTGGTTCAGCCTGTGATTTGCAAGTTCATGAGTTCGAGTTTGCTCGCAAGTGAGTATTTTCGCGAGGTTCAAAATTAGGGTTTCAGAGAACAATATGGTGACAGATACCTTAAAATTTGGTTGGATTGGTATAACCTGCATTAAAAATATCTTATTTGAAGTTCAGATTGTCTACAGATTGATCTGTTTTTATTTTATTTTTAATATCTTCTAACATGCTTTAACTGTGGGTGACCCAAATTGTTATTGGATCTGAGAAGTGGAAAATATTAATATGATGGAGAACAAATATCTGAGAGGGGACGAAGAGAGACACAGATCGGTTTAAACAAAGCTACTACTCCAGTGTGAGTCATCCCCAACAGTCCCAGAACCACACAAACTAATTGGTGTGACACGTGGTTTACTTCTTTCACGGTACGTAAGCTTTCAAATGAAGTTAGTCCTTTCAAGACATGTAGCCGCATTCTCAAATAACAGCACATTGTATTATTAGGGTGTATGGTATATGCATGGCTTAGGACATCATCCTTTATTTTTCCTCGGGGTTCCTGAACAGAAATGCCTTGCTTTCGATACTGGAATCTCTTAATTTTCCAAAAAATATATGAAACAGTCTCATTGTAAATGTCTTCGTAAGGGGATCTTAAGCGAAATATTTGAAGAAGATTTTAAGTGGTAGATGGCATGAGCCTCAATGACGTCGGTGACATTACTTGTAAGGGATACACATTTTCCATTTTCAATTTGTACAGCTAAATTTATAATACCTTGAATAATCCCAACTGAAATTGTTCAACCTCATCGGTCGAGTTGATATTAAATGTCACTTGAGCACTGCTCTTAATGATTTACTTGGATGAATATTAATATATTTGGTAAGACTCAGCTATAATAATTAGTAAATAGAACACTGATCACTGATCTGACTCCACAAATGGCTTGCAAGATAGGACACGTGCTGGTGGACAAGTGGACAAGTTTTGACATATCTCTACAGAAAGGCGAGCTCTAAAATGTCTCTATGTCAAGGTAGAACAATCAATTACCTTCTTCTACCACATATTTGCACGATATGACCCTTGAATTAAAAGGTAGGTCAAACATGCTTACAAATGACTCAAAAGGTAGGAGTCGTGCTGATAAGCCTCTATAAATGTCTTTAAAGGTATAAAAGGTATCACAAACAATCCGAATAGTTATAATTAGTGTTGTTTGTGCGCCTGCCTAACCATCTATATTGCCATGCGTGGTGATTATTCAAATGTACAATATTATGTCACAACAAGAATGGACCTAAGTTAATTACAAAGGAAAGAAAAAAAAAGCTGCCTTTATTCGCCCAACATCCCGGGGCAAAGTAGACCCTAACGAGTTTCCTGCCTTAAAACATGGCTGGACACATCCGCTACAACATAATGATATTTCCGGAACACAAATATTTGATAGCACCACGATATAAAATCACACAATGAAACCAGATGGAAGCGATGTCAACCTTAACAGTATAAACCAATGGCGTAGCGAATTTCGAGTGTCCTTTATTTTCTCTCGCGTTTTGTTAATCAGAACTCAAATACCCCATCTAGCTTGTTATGAAGGTCCTGATGCTCACTCATTATAATTTAAATGATGTGGCCAAAACTCGTAGATCCTAATATTAATCGTAAATAATTTATAATTGGTGACAATATAATTACTTTTCATGATTAAAAACTTTCGTGATTCAGTCATATTCAATGAGCTGCAGGAGAACTAATAATCAATTTGAATTTATTTGATGTCAGCTAGTTCTGTTCAATTGTCTATAACGTAGGGAATAATTAGAACCAATAAATATAAACTTTGGATCTGCCAGTTCTTGCATTATGGAACAGTTGATATGAATACATATATTTTAATTGGAATTAGATGAATCTCTTTGTTATTTTCAAATAATAGAAAGCCTACATAATTATACATCAATTTTCTTATGAAGGTATATAAATGACAGAAGATTACTGGATATAATTTAACGTATCAATACATCTAGTCACGTGGTTTTAAGCTTTTTGATATCTATTAAGTTACCCATAAAATACCAATAATAATTTCAATATAATTTATTATAATGCGGGCCAAAAGTCGTGAGACCTATCTATGACAGGCTTGAACAGAAAAGTACACAAGTACCATACAAATACATATAATTACATGAGAAAATAAACAATAACAGCTAACTAATGATACAGATAAATAATTACAAAAAATATAACATAATAATGATAGATGATATAAATAAGAATTAACTTAAGAGTGGTAAGAGCACAAGTATTTAAAAAGCAGTAAAGATACACTCACAAATAAAACAAAATAATTTAAATTTAAATATTAGAGGCAAAGCCTAAGAGGGTAAACGTGTTTAAGGGAGTTCCTTAAATAGCTCCTTAAGTTTGCCTTTTATTTTATGATAAAAGACAAATTCGGCAACTGTGGAATTAGCACTGTGGGTACAACGAACGGCCAATAGGGCTTATCTTGTAAGAGTTGTTGAGCGAAAATAATTTTGGATTATGAGAGGCCCGAGGGTAATTTTAAAAATAATAGAAGGGACATGTTTACCAATAATAATAATAATATTAATATAGTGGGATGTTATCAATACTTACCTACTTTAAATGTACAGTACACTACATCTATAAATAAATCAATATATAGTAATATGAACATATAATAGGGAATTACTTTTGTTAAATTTTTTATTCTACTTGCCATTATCACATCTGTGATTTGTTGGAATATTTTTTAATACCTCTTGGCAGAAAAATCATTCAAAGCTACAGTCATTTTGCTAACACTCTTGTAAGAGGACTAAAATTAATAGATATAATCAGTTGAAACCAATCGTTGTTTTTTTAAACATCACGTGTTCTAGTTCCCAAAACCTGACGTTCATTCAGTAAATGTGGTGCACCCACCAATTACTTCGGTGGTGGAGGGAATGGGGCATTAAAAGTTTCATACTTGACTAAAATTACAAAAACAGGTAATGGTATGCTAAAATAAGGTAATAGAATAATGTGTAGGGCCTACATACTTTATAATGAAAGGTTTGCTCCCCTGATATTGACAACTACATTATCAAATTGTTCAACTATATTGCTTTTCTCTTTGTACTCTCCAATATCAACAATGGCCATCAGTTACTAGAACCTAACAATTCAATTGTGAATATAGTCAGAAGAGAAACATAATTATAAAATAATCAGTACTCATCTATAGCATGTAGAAAATATCTTTAAAATGAATCCTATGGGGTTTTGAACCATGGCCAACTTGATTGGAAATAAATATGCTAACAATCTTCTAGCATTACCCATGTTCTTAATGGCAAGAATGAGTAACATATATATATTATATTTTAGTGGCTGTTTTTGGGTTGCGATGAGAAAGCACCGTGGGAAAAACTAGCTTGCTAAGTCTGTGTCAGACACAATTGCCATGCTATCAATCTTGATGGTATGTTGTCAATCCAATGGTCAACATAAAATTCTACCCATATAGATGGCAGTGTGGCCTCAAGAATTATACTCGCAATGGTCAAAGTCACCGTTGTGGGAAGATCGGGTTTATAATTCCAACTGTATGCACTTGAGTAATGTTCCTATACTATTTTAAGGCTGATCTGGGTACATTTCCAATTACTTAAGCCCTTTATCACTTACTACCTCTTAGGTTAGTCACATGGATACAGTTTTTTTTTATTATTTAGCACAGCTTCTTTCTTACCACACATTTGGTTTGTACGCTTACCACTTACTACATGTTAGTGATGAGGAAGGTTTAATTTAGAGGAAGTGTATCTGCATTTCCGTGAAGGTACAGTGGAAAATCAGTTGGGGAAAAACCGCCCTCAAAACATTTGACTGGGATTTGAACCACGATTATCCTGTCATCAGCAACCTAATCTACTGCGAGAGTGACACCTTATAATATAGCTATAATGTAATCCACAAAGAAAATATTGCCAACTTTCAGTGTGAAACGAGTGTACAAACGTAGCTCTACTGGTTAAAAAACAACTATTTAATTAACTATCATATTAAATTTGCTGGAATATGGTAATGAGTTCTTTTAAAGGCTATTCATCGAGTTTATGAATTCATACATTTTTTACGAGCCGAATAAACCTTGGATTATATGATAATAAAATCGAGCAATTCCTGTATTTTATATCCCGCATATTTTCAAACCTACGGGCCTCATCGATTTAAATGTGCGGTTAATCAAGGCTAAATATACTAGCGCTGGAGTAGCCTGTACCATTGTCCTTGTCATTTATTCCCCATACAAGATATTCATAAGGGTAAATTTGGTTTAGACAAACCAACGCTGTAAATGTACACCTACATTAGGTTCGATTCATGAATTTGTAGAGAAGCGAACTTTTAATGGATGTGTTTTCATTTCATTCTAATTAATGAAACAAACAATAAAATACTAAATCTCGAAACTTCAACAATTCGTACTCTCAAACCAGTGCTCACAAATTCTGAGGCGCTAGGAACGTAATATACTGGATTGCTGGTAACGTGAAGGTCAAGATGTTTAAGCTCAGCCATGTGCACTTGGGGATGTTATCCAAATTTGACTTACCCCTTTATTATTTCCATCGCTTTTCTAAACTAATACGGGTAAACTTTCCTTTAAAAAACATCGATATAAACGTTGCATTTTTTAAACTACTGAAGAGGATAATGTACACTTCGTTTACTCCAAAGGGTATGGTCACACACACATTATAGTTTATTAACTATACCATAGTGTAATCCATTAGTCCTATTCAGGGAGAACGGAGTGTCCAACTATTATTGATAAGGATAGCTATAATAATGTGATGCTGAGGTCATTGTTTGTAAGTCTTATAATATTAAATATTATTTAATCTGTACTTTAAAAATAAATGATTTTAAGAATAGATATGTAAATAACCTATGCGCCTGTAAAGATCTTATCTAGCAATAAGTATATTTTATTAAGTCATTTTCAATAATTTTTTCCCTAGATTTGGAAAAATGATTGATGCGACAACCATTGCTTTATGCCTATATATGTGTGTGTTTGTACATACATACATCCTTTAGAGATTACAAATTCATAGATAAATATCGACCAAAATTGAAGCTCGTTTAAGACACACCACACTTGCTTTGTTTTTTTATATCATTCTGGCCCATAGCTTGGGTATAGAAAAATTGAAATTTTGAAGTATTAACAAATTTTAACAATATATATTGTGAGTTTACACCACGTGAAATACCAAACTGGATATAAATTTTTAAAGTCAGTGATCTCAAACTCAAGTTAGTTGAAGTAACGGATTCACAAGCCTGGAGCAGATCATAGCCTTTAGAAATGTTTATTTTGTACAGTTTCTTACTATATTTTACTCCCATTAGAGGGTAATTGTTGAACATGATAGAATTGGGGGGATGTGTACCCGCGTTTACGTGGATGTAAGGTGGGAAGACATTTAGAATAACAACCCTCAGTACATCTGGTTGGGATTAAAGCCCAAGCCAACTGGCCACTAGAAAACCAGAGCAGTTGATTCCAAAGATTATGTGATTACTCTAAAGGCTTGTCATAGCATATTATCAATAAGTTTCAAGAGCTCTATTTAAAAAAATGCAACCATGAAATTCGGAGCGTTAAGGAAAAGGATAGGTAGTAGTTCAAAAGAAGGGAGCAATATCTAGACTTTTATCAGTTGGAACTAAGCCCTCTTGGAACTATATTAGATGAGGATGGTGGAGGGGAAGAGAATCGGCTTGATGAAGGATTCTGTGAAAAGGACTAGAAGACAATAGGATGGTGAAAAGGGGGAGAAACTCGAGAACAAAGGACTAAATTCTGGCCCTAGTTCTTCTCGGACCTATCGTTCTGTCAGGAAACAAACAGTCATTATCGTCAACCTCTAAGGTTTTGAAGCAAACTCAATTTCAGTCGCTCCCCGTAGCTCAAAGGTAAGAAGGGTAGATAGAAAGGAGAGCGGTTCAATATTAGGTGGTGGATCAAAATAATCTTCTCTGAGTTAAGTTGTTGCCCAACTAATCCAGACCTGCATTGGGGTTTGCATGGTCTAAGGCGTCACTCTCAAAAGAGAATGCTGACAAGCAGATCGGTGTTCGAACACCGGTCGGGTGTAGTGAGGCTGGTTTTTCCGAAACTGTTTCTACTCTTCCTAAACGCAAATGCTGATATACTTCCTCTAAATGTATCCTTCTTCATCCTTACTTCAATAGCGTAATTAGTACATATGCGTATAACCTGAGCAGTTAGTAGGACCATGTTTAAAAAAAATCATCCAGACTAGTTGTTTGCTCTGAAATGTGCTGTAAACAAAGATTATATTTCATAATCAAATAATGGTGTGCTCAAAAAGATCGTAATAAGCCTTTTTTTTATCAATTAAAATATGTTTTCAAAGATAGTAAATAGATATTATGCTAATTTGGAAATTGGCGTCTAATATAGTTTACAAACTTTCTCAAATTCGTAAAGGAATGTATGAAAGTTGAAAGATAAAAGACTAATGCTAAGCAAACGTATTAGTGTGTTTCAAGGAAAAGAAACTCCTTGATGGCATAATGTTATATATATTACAGCAGTTGGCATCTGTGGATGTATATAGTTTTTATCTCAAAGCTCTCCAAGTATGGTTAATTTATGAAAATAGATAATGTAATAATAATTTACAATTCGTATTGCTCATTTTATTATTTAAATATATATATATTTGTTTGTGTGTGTGTTGTTGTTTTCAAATTCGTGAATTATTCTATGGTTAAAATTCTATAAATTAACTTAATTTGGAGAGTTTTGCGATAAAAAATAAACTCATCCATATATATATATATATATCATAAAATCATAAAAAAACTTTATATATAAATATAGCAAATGTACTATACATCTATATATATGATATTTTATATTGCCTGGATTATTTGGCAAAAAAATATAATATGCATATAAATATAATAAATATCAAATCATATATAAATATAATGCATATATAACATTTCTTCTTATTGTAAAATTTAGGAATAAGAATAATCTAAATTGAATTCTCAAGATAAAAATTGGGATACATTTTATTTAATGATAACAAACTTCTCTGTGGTTGTATTTATCCATGAATGTATGTTTATCATAGTAGTAACCAGCTTATAAAACTATTAATATTTATATATTCACACATTCTAGCTATAACACTATATTACACACTTGGTAAATAGTAACTTGTATATGCATACACATATATATAATAATTACTAAGTAAATATATATATTCATTTGAGCTTGATGAGTATATATCTTGTGCCACATTGCCAAAGACGTCACTCTCGGAAAAGACTAGACTCCAAAGACAGGGTGGAGGTTCGGTGTTCGGTTTCCGACTGGAACTACTGAAGTTGTTTTTTCTAAATGGTGTTCCACTCTCCCTCTATACAAATGGGAATAGCAATTCTAATAAATTTAAACTTCCTCATCCCCAACACAATTCCGTAACTAGCCGATCAAGCTATTTTACTGATGCGTTTTAAATAAAGATTATTAACGGTTAACTAAATTTTGAACAAATCTGGAAAAGAAGGACTCGGTTGCGTCTTTGCAACAGCCCTGCGATACAGTAGAAACCTATTTATCAGATGACCACTACTATTAAACTTCCTAGGATAGCCTTTAAAAAGGGATGAGCTTTTCTTTATCGCAACTTGGGCACATGGTCAGGAAGAAATGGGGGAGCGAGACACAATTCAATACAGCCATTGGGTCCAAACGGGGACTACTCGTCTATCTCACCGGTTTATCTATCAGGGTATAAATAACCATAAGTTTTACTGATAATCAAGTGATTCAAAACCTTCCAGGCCACCCATACTGTACAGTTCGTGCCAAAATTACAGCTTCAGAGCAAAACGATAAACCACCTAGTATAATCAAATTATACTCTATTTTAGCACCACCTCTTACTATTCGTTCGGAAAATTCTACTATCGAAGTTTATCCTTTCGACTTAATGTATTATTATATTATAATTATTTATTCACCAATATAACTTGACTTGAATAGCTTATCTATCACACTTTGGTAGTTGATTTCAGTTTTAATATAATACGTTTGATGTTAATATCAAATATTACCCATGCAAGATTTTTAGACAACTTCAGTCAATATATGGTGTATTTAAAAAGCCATTTTTATATTTTTAGAGTATTTTCGACCTTTTAAAAGTTATGCTGACATTCATATTTAATTTTCTTGACACAAAAATTTGCTAGAATTAGTAATAGTAAGCTAGGATATTAGATTGTATGGATAGTAAAATAACATTTTTTTTTTAAATGGTAGCCATGTCTTTGTGTCTTTAAACCCCAAACTTCCCCTCAACAACAATCCTGTATGTAACAAGATAATGTGACACCCGATGCGGGCTGTACGAAGCGATTTGCAATTTAAAGGATGGATTTTTCAACTGTAGGGGCGTGATTAAATAAACATATTGCTATAATAGCAACACTACAAACATTTAGGTTTGAATATCACCTATGTTGTGAAATTTACCATATTTCTAATCCTAATCAATTTAATTCTGTATGATTTTAACTTTAATGATGATCCTTATATAGCTCAGTGATAGAACATTGGTGCGCTAAACCAAGGTCCCGGCCTCAATTCCCGTGGCCAGATGTCATTCAGTTTTATATCTCTTCGATTATAATCGAAATACGTCTCATTTCTGTAAATATTATAATCATTCATCCGCTAAACTTAACCATTGATAAATACTTAATTGTACACCTTAGCCTTCTTCCATCTAGTTAATTATTTGCACAAAGTGAATTTCAACTAACAATCAACGTCACATCACCTTTTAAAAAATTAACATGTAAAATGCACCCCGTCACGCCATTACGTTATGTTTAATATACAAATTTCAACTGTAGGGCCATTATGGAAAGGTTTGTCAACCACTCACTTCGATGACCCCCTCCCCCTTTTATTGTTGTTTTCACCAAGCATCACGCCCCCACTCGTGTCATCCATCGGCCACCCTAATTGAACCGTGGTTCTGTCTCTGTAATGGAGCATGGTGATGAAGTATTGAGGTCAACCACTATTAATTGCTCGATTCGACCAGTAACAAACTCGCTCGTTTCACAGATTTTCTATACATGAGTTGGCACGAGACGCCGGGGGCATTTACAAGACCAACATTAACTTGATTTCGTTAATTTAGGCTTGGTCAAACCCAACATCATCAGTGATGCCAACTTTAATATCGTAGCTTACGACATTATTAATCACTTTATCAAAATGATTTCAGTTATCAATGTCGGTGTATGAAATTCTCACTTCTCTTAATCTGTTGTTCACCTTGGTATCAAACTTGTTGTCAACTAATGTGTATTTATTAATTGATGAAGGTTACATTTTTTAAACCTGAGTTTTTTTTTTAACCTAGTGTTGTCATTTTGTTATTTTCCTCCTCTCGTTATTTTGACTCACATTTGTTGTCATAATTTATCATTGCTGTTAAAATTATATTCTTCATTGTCATTTTCGCCAACTTCGGTAACGTAATTCTTAGTGCTGTTAAACTATGAGATATTAATATTTCATAGCTACTACTGTTGTAAGCTAAACTGCTTCTATGGGTTGTGTGGGTTTTACGGCCATGGATTTTACAGCCGTGGGTTCTGCATCCAGAAGGACTTGTGGCCAATACATATTTGATAAAGTGCACTGCTTCCATACCCTGCCCCCTACCCTATCACTTGCGTGCAGAGGAATAGCAAATGTTGACGAGGTTCGGATAAGTTCGTTATATTATATTATATACGTCTAAATTTATAGCAATTGCAAAACCCCACTACAATGTTTACGATGACCGATAACGCCGCGATTAATGACCTGGCCGCAAACTTATATAAGAACTAGCCTCTTAAATGTTTTTATTATGATTGTTATTATAATAATAATGATAATTATTATTACGTGAGTTATTTAACGTACACTTTCTAAACCGACTTATTACATCAGCACACGATAATCTCTTTGAGTTCATTTACATGTCCCAATCGACAGAGGACTCATGAAGCAAGTTTTGCTACGGATTTTTATCGCTCAAGAAAGATCTGTCTACTCTTGCTTGCTTTGAACCGATGAGTATTGGGTCCTGAGGTGAGCCCTTTATCCTAAGACCACCAAAGCCGACTTTAAAATGCTAATTTCCAAATTAAACCATATATGTATTTTTTTTTAAAGTGTTTAAACATCGTCACTTGGCCATGGAAAGAAAATTTGATCCATTTCGTCAAAATCGGAAGGGGAGATCGAGGTTCGAATCTCGGTCAGGTTAACTGGGGGTGGTTTTTCCTAAATAGTTTTCCACTCTCCCTCCACGAAAATGCGGGTTCACTTCCTCTAGTTCAACTTTCCCAATTCCCAATCCATTAGCGTAATTAGTACTTCAAGCGTATAACCCGAGCGGGTAGTAAGACGTGGTGCTAAATAATAAAATAACAAGTTTTTTCAAATCTTCTCACAACTTTATATGTAGTTGTTAGCGTGGTGTGAAGTATCTGGTAACATCTTGATGTTTAGGTGCACGCGAGATGATTGACTCGGCTGGTTTAAGGACACTGATCAATGGTTTTGAAATTTTATTGGGTCCCCCAACCCGATATTTTCTCGCCGAAAAAGGAACGTTTGAGGTTATTTCAAGTCGCTCTGAACAAAAAACGCTGATGGGGCGGGAATTCTGTGGTTGGCTTAAATTTCATCGCGTTATCACGTTTCTGTTCTGATATTGATTTTCGTTGAACGTGTGAATCCACATTAAGTCTATATAGGAAAAAAAACTTCTCAGTACACCAGCCCTAGAATCGAACCTAGACTTCCCCATCACCAAATTAAATGAGCTTGAGATTTATACCTCTATCAATGAGGCCTGACATTAAAATGATATTTTAAAAACCATGAAATATTTGGAAAAAAATAAAATATAGACTATTACCAAAAATAGCCAAGAAATGGAGATATATCTTAAACAAGAAGCTTACGATGGGAAGAGTAAAGCCCACACAATATGTTCCAAGCAGCTATTATAGATATAGGTCAAGAAAATATCTTATTCGGCCATAATAATAATTTATACAACCCCTCAACCCACTACACACACATTTACGTGCATATTTAAATGTGTGTGTGGGAGCAAAATGGTCGTATTTCAATCTTGTAAGAAACGTATCTTTTGAAGATCTCACGTTTTCGTCACGGTCGTAAATTTTAGTCTAGACGTACCATGTGTATTTTTACTTTCAGCACCCCATTTCAAACGTTATAGACAGTTGAGCGATGGTAAACGCTATCCTCATGTGGGCCTATTTAACACAATTTGTAGAAAGCCAATGACCACTGTCAGTTCAAGGTCAGTGATTGGCAACAAATTTAAAAACAGATAAGTGGGAAATGAAGAGGGCAAGTTGCTAATCAGACTCATAAAAAGTTTCACATGCAAGCTGTCCATTATCGGAGCTATTTGTCCAGCCAAGACTAGCTTTTATATACAACGCATATATATGATCATTTAAGTATAAGTAAAACGTTTGTTCTTAAATTATCATGAAATAAATATGAGGGTCAATTCAGCTATCTTAAGTCTGGTCAATATAATCTCATCCTCACGCAATTAATTATTTAACGGATAATATACGTCATTTTTATCAAAATATATGAAACATAAAATCGAGATAAAAGAAAATACTATAAATTAAAGAGAGAAAAAAGAAAGAGTAAACTAAAAAAGTGTGCAAAAAGAATTTAAGAAAGAAAGTTAAATGAAGATAAAAAGCAAAAAGCTTCCGAAATTATGTCTCACAAACTTAGTTGTGTATTTTGGAACCACTGTCTACTACCAGTCCAGACTATCCCAACCTCTACATTATTGGTGTAGTATTGAAGATGGTAGAACTTATAAGAAATTCACCCGCGTTTGAGTGAAGGTAGAGTTAGAAACAATTGAGGGAGTGCTAACTCAGTATATCCAGCCGATTGATAAATATATTAGTGATCTAGCTCTCTAATGGTAAGGTATTAGTCTTCTGTGCTGGGGGTACGGGGTTCAATCCTTGGTCTCAGCACACATTTATCTGATTGCCAAACCCTTCCTTAACCTCTGACAGGACGTGTATTAATCCCAACTTGTGAATGTGGGGTATGCCAGGCCTCTACCGTGGTTCGGATCCCACGTTAAACTGTAGGTCCTCCATTTCATCTCACAATCACCCTACTGTTACACATTAGCGTAAGTGCGTATAACCCGAACGGGTAGTAAGACGTGGTTCTAAAAATAATAATAAAAATATAAACATCTTCCCATCACCAGAAAATCAATTTTTTTTATCCCCTTGTCCCCCAAGGTGGGTAAACATTAAATATACTTAGAGAAGCGCTATTCTCAAATATCAGTGAGGATTCAATCATAAATTTTAAAATAACAAAAAGGGGGAAGTTGTAGGGAAGAGTTGTGGTATTCTAGAAAGTACAGAGAATATACTGATCCTTCATGATGTGACATAAGCTACGTGTCAAATCAGTCCCAAGGTCAGAGTATGTAATGTCGCACAGCACGTTCCCGGCTGTTTAATGTAAACAGCCATTACAGTCCTGCCTAGTCTGTATCATTGCTATCGAATCAGTTCTCTATCCTCTGTTGTTAAGGTAGGAATGTAGGGGACGCAAAAATAGGTAAATGTTTTTGTAGTTCTTACAGCAAAATTTATTTTGATCAAGACAAATAAAAAATTGCTCAAGTGGCTATATAGAGTTGAATTCTCTTCACATGATGAGCTCAAAAGTTGAGTATCTGTCATCAGCATAGCGGCATTACGTAAGACATTTTTTTAAATGGAAATAAATAGTTGTCACTAAATACAGGGACACCATTTACAGATATTCATAAAGCGTTAAGGTCGCCATGTGAAGAAAGTTAAACTCAATGTTTCTACTGGATAAATATTTAATTTATTTTGTACAACAAAATGCTTTGGTATAAAAACGGCAATAATTTTAACCCATTATTACGTACCCTACACTCTCGCCTTAAGTGCGCTACACAATGTTGAATGAAATGTTGAGTCAACGTGGAGAACCCACTCGTGTGATTTATGACTTTAACTCTCAGTTTCATAAATTTCTGTAAAACTACTCTGAGGGATACAGTAGGGCGTGTAAGTCCCGGTACGATAAAATCTGTCAAGGATGCTATGTAGGCGACTGAGTAAAATTTTCAATGCGTACAATTGACACACGTGTCAAAATGCGTAATTTAAGTATACGACGTTCTCATTTTTTGCAGAGGATGGAATTTATCCAAAAAACCACGAACACACTGGCAGCAGGATCAATATCTTTGTTGGAGTTCGTCCAGGAAGTGAGAAAAGAGTTCACCGACCAAAAAATATCATGTAGTAGAAATATATATTTTGGCGATTTTGAAGATGAATTTGTGATACGTTCTGACTGTGTTTTGTATTTTTTTTATGTGGTGCGCTACCTTATCGTACACCATTACATTATTCTTTATTTCCCTCCTAAATGTATTTTGGGACCAATTAGATCACTTCTGTGGGACTAATTTTGGGTGTTTACTAAAAATAACGGGACTGACCTTGAGTTGAGATAGTACAAATAGGACATATTTGACAAACAGGCGTAACATAACCTTTCTCCCTTTTTGTTTAAAGCTGTATTGAGAGTAACTGCGCTCAAAGGTAAGCTCTCAAAATATCTCATGGGATGGCAGAGAGCGCTAAAGGGCGGTCCATGCTATCATTCAGCTTCGCTCAAGATAACCCATCACCTGTTCCAAGGTCATCGTACCCGCCTCTATTGTCTGATGCCGGGGGCGGTAAACAGCTACACCGGTTCACAGGGGCCAATGCACGCCAAGCCAACAGTTCCTACAGGGAACTACTTTAATAGACTAATTACACTGTCGTTCTTACTCTCCTACACAACAAGAAACCTACATTTATAGACTCCCTGTAAGAAAGAATAGTTTCATTTACTGTAGTAATATCAGGTGTATTTATAGTAGGATTCTGATATTAAGGAAATTTTAGAAAATTCAAAATTATTTTTAAGTCAAATTTGGTAGCATTTTACTATATTGTTGGTGTCATTGCATAATTATTGATATTATCTATAAAAAGTGGCATTTGCAGAGCACATTAACTTTAGTATAAGTGTAGTCGATGGATTTTTTTTAAAAATATCTTTTGCAAATGCCAAAAAATTCTCCTATCTAAATTGGACTGTAACTTTTAACTTAGTGAGAAATTAATGGTAATAGATCTGGTTGTTGTGTATGTTGTATAATTGGTCTAGGATACACCACTAACAGCTAATAAACTGATATCGGTGTTCGTGGGCATGGGGAGGGAGTGTTTTATGGGGTTCAAAGCAACACCCCTCCCCATTAAATTTTCCGAGGTTTTTAATATCAAAGCGTACAACCCGAATGGGTAGTAAGACGTGGTGCTAAATATTATATTATTTAATATGAAACTCAAATATGACCTTGTATCAAACTTCAAATAAATTATAGAGGTATTCACTTTTCATAAATATGCCAAGGAATGATCACTCCAAATAATTTCTAGAGGCATTTAATTTTCAAAATTTTCCAGGCAAATATTTAAATGGGTTTTAGAAGCAGACAATTTAAAAAAATACTTTAATTGGGTCACTCCAGGTGGATTCTAAGGGCAGCTGAATTTCAAAAATTGTCCGAAGGATGATCGCTTCAAATAGCTTGTAGGGAATTTAATTTAGAAGAAAAAAATCGGGATGAGCATCACTTAAAAAGCCTTTAGAGGCATCTATTGCTCAAAACTTTCCAAAGGAGGAATACTTAAAAGATTATTTGGGGGTATCCAAATTTAATTTTTTGGAGGGTGGGAGAATTATTTTAAACAGCTTTGAAAGGAGTATAATTTTCAAAATTCCTCCATACGAGGACCACTACAAATAGTTTTAGAAGACTCCAAATAGCTTTATAAGTATACCAGTCTTAATATTAACTGTGGAGGAGGGAAGGGGAAGAGGAAGATAGAAAGTCCCTGAAATACTTTTTTGTTAATTTCTTCTCTCTCGAGCCTTACATAAACAAAGTGTCACAACTATTGTACTAAACAACAATACTCTTATTGCTTATGCCTTAGTAGTAAGTCTTAACATAATGTCATAAACTTGAGGTTTATATGCCCCCCCTCACCCTTTCCCCCCCAAATTAATCTCTCCCCAAGCCAATGCATTTGCGCGTAAGGTAATAGAAAATAGATTGTTAAACAAAAATAAATTAAATTATTTTCAATTTTTATTATGTCAACATTAATATAGTAAGAAATATAAAAACTAAAATATATGTCTTGATTCTACAAAGAACAGGAAATATTCACTATCATACTCTAATAAAACAATTAGACACCCATATCGTAGGGAAGAGTAAAAGTTAAGAACTACAGATTTGAAAGAAAAAAAAAGACTCGCTGGCAGCGTGGTCTTAAGCGTCACTCTCACAATATACTAGCCTGCTGATGACGGGAATATCAGGGTTCGATCTCAGTGTGGTGTACTATTTTTTCCTAAATGGTCTCCCTCTCTCCACGCAAATGTGGGTATACTTAATCTATATTCAAACTCCTCAATACTAAAACGTTAGAGTAAATAGTAGGGTACTGTACATAGATGTATATCCCGAGCGGGCAATAAGATGAGGGGATTTTAAATATATAAATCACGTTTTGAGAAATTATCTTGGCGAGAAATATGATCTATAAACTGATACTTAAAAATGGGTGTGTTTGGATACGTTCATTAGATAAAAACATAAGTTGTCAGCCTCTTCCAGTTTAGTATGCTTGTGATGTAGATGGCAGATCTCAAATCCCAGCAAGATCAACTGTGGTATTTTTTCTTGGATGGATTCCAACGCTACTGTCACTTAAATAGAGGAAGAATTAAGAACAATTTGAACTTTCCAATCCCTGTCTCACTAGTACACAAAACACTATGGTAATTATTTTTTATTACTGCGTCTTACTACCCGTTCGAATTATACGCTTCTGTATTGATTACGCTAGTGGTTTTAAAGCTTATGAAGGTCATATTTAGAGGGAGTGTACCCATATTTGTATAGGGGGAGAGTGTAAAACCACTTTAGAAAAACCACCCCGAGTACACCCAACTGAGACTCGAACCTCGATCTCCCCATCATCGGCAGTCTAGTAAACTGTGATTGTATCGCGTTAGATCATGTGGCCATATAAGTAGGTTTATGATGATTTTCCCAACAGAGAATGAATTGAAAAAATAAATAATTAATTTTCTAAGAAATGTTTTTAATCTATATAAAATTCTTTAAGAAAAGATCCCCTGGCATCATCCCACAATCAAGCCCTACCGACCTAGAGGCCGCCGTCTGTTGGCCAAGATAGTGCTTACTTGCGCAGATAGAGGATGTCATGTGGTCAGTACAACGAACCCTATGGCCGTTTATCAAGACTGGTATAGTAGATTTCAAATATTATTCAAACTCAATAGTAGAAATAATCATTTGTAGCTAATCTAAATGTGGAAATAAAGAAGATCTGCTCATGTGCTACCATAAGGGAGCCACCTACAGGAGCTCTGAGGCCCGTTGCAAAGTCCTGAATCCCTCTTAAATAAGTGGTTTATTATTGCAAAATATTGTTTACAACAAAATGAAATGTAAGAGTTACCAACATGTCTCTATAAGAAAGGGGGAGGGGGAAGTTTTGCAATAGTTTTGCAATATTAAAACTGATGTATTTATGTATTTTAGGTGTTTAAAGTGCCATTTTTGACAAACTGGTTATATCAGCACACCATAATTTCTATGAACGAGAGCAAAATGGCCTATGAACTTTGCCGGTAGAGGTATTTTCACATACCTTCTAGGGTTATTTTACATATCACAATCGACAAGGGATCGACGGTTTTACTTCCCTTCCAAAGAGAGATGTGCTAACTATTTTAATATCTCTAGAAATATCCGTTGACCTCAGACGGGTTTGAACCCCCGAACAACAGGTCCTCAGGTGAGTACTTTGCCCCAAGACTCCCATGGTCAGCTTTAAAAAATATTAAATAATGAAAAGGTGAAATTAGCTTTTAATAAACGATCCTTAAAGTGAAATGTTTCAGTTCTAGTCTTCCTAAAGAAAATAATAGATATTTTAATAAGTGACATAACAACAAAACATGTCAAGATAAAGTTTAGGGTTGTTTTAGCGGTTCCATTCTCATGAGAAATACAATAGTGTGAGGACTCTTTGCTCCAAGTAACTGGCACCATTAAATAAAAAAAAAAATACTTTCTTGAGTGATGTGGGTTGTAGTTAAAGAAATAAGACACATAAGTCAAACCTTTGCCCATAACTCCGGTTTCAACGTACTAGCTTCCCTTCCTTGTTTTTCCCGACCAAATCGCTTAAATTGAATAGAAACCGGGGAAAGCTTTTAACAAGCCTTGCCGCCACCCCACCCCCCTCCCCCCTACACCACCCAAGGCCTTTCACACACACATACACACATGGACAAGCGATAGTATGTGGCGTGTAGGACTTCCCCGCCCCCCCCAAAAAAAAAATCACAACCGCTGGAGTCAAAGCTGCACAAGCGATCGAGGGAGAGGCGGATCGGTGAAAGGCAGGCGAAATTGCCTCTGGCGCCCCCCCTCGCGAAATCTGGCTCCCTGGAGAGCTGTCCTAATGTGTGACGAGTTAAGTGGGGCCCTGTTTTTAGAGAAAATATAAGTATTTAAAGTGTAGTCTAAAGGTTGGCACACAGCTGTCATATAGTATCTTATCGGTTCGGTAAGTAATTTTTCATGTTGGCGCACACGTCTTGTCCATATCACATCGAATCGGTACATTTCCACATAAGGAAAATCTCATATTGTGAATAGCTACGCCAGTGTAGTGCGTCATAGTATGCGCCAACCTTTAGTTATTCATTATAATATAACTCCATCAGCAGCCACGGGGACTAAATGTCAAACTACCATAGTATTGTTTGATTTGCTTGTGACAAGATGGTTGGGTTTCAAACCCTGGGAAGGTGTGATGAGGGTGGGTTATCTTAAATGGTTTTCAATAGACATCTACGTAAATGCGGGTTCACTTCCTCTATGTTCAACCTTCGTCATCCCTAGTTCATTAGCTTATTTATTACGTATGAGGAAAACCTGAATAGGCCGTAAGTCACGGTGATAAGAAAACCAAGTATTTTAAACGGGTAGTAAGATGCGTTGTAAAAAAAAAGTGCTAATATATTGGTTAATTGAGTGCTTAGTGCGCATACTAATAAGAAAACATCAAATATTAAAATACCCACCTTAGAAAGTTAGCCTAGGAGTAATGCAACACATGTAACGCTAGCGGCTAAAAGTTAGCTAATAGGATATCAGGAGGTGATTGTTTATTAATAGTAGGGGAAACCTTGTAAAATGACGTACGGAATGAGGTTACCGAGTGTCACAATTCGGGGTTTCCAAAGGTTTATACTAATGAGTCACGGATGAGGAGGTTATAATTTATAGGAAAAGTATCCTCATTTTTGTAGAGGAAAAGTCTAACATTATATAGAGAAAACTAACTTACAATTACACCTGATCGTTATTGAAGATCCGACCTCCCCATCACCGGAAGTTTAAGACTATTGCAAAAGTGATGTCCTAGAGTGAAGTGTAGAATTTTTACTCACTAATGCGAGACTAATTGATAATTTATCAAAATGACCATTACATTGCGCCACATGAAAGTTACTGGCTTTTTACAGCGCAATTGCGCAGCAACTATTACATTAATTATAATATAAGGAACGTACTTGGATGTTACAATTACTTAAATTGATTGGTAAAACTGCTTTGGTCAATTAAATCAAGAGAAAATAAGAAACATAACGTGCAAGATAATGTATTTAAGGAAAAACTTAATTTGTCATGAATTATGAAGTTAATTTAAAAAGGTATAAAAACATTTCTAAAAAATCATCAGTGAGATTGTTGCCATATTAATGTTCTTAAATTATAAAATTAGAAGAAAACAAGGAAATAAAGAATCTGTGATGATAAAAACATTTTAAGTAATACCAGTTTATATGGTTGGCTGAGAAGCAAAAAGACTAGTGGGAAATTGGCACTTGACTAGATTGGAGTTATTAATACCTTAAAAACCTTAACAAAGACAATTTATATTTAACTTCATAATTCATGACAAACTAGGTTTTTCCTTAAATTGATTATCTTTCACGTTATGTTTCTTATATTAAATTGATTTAATTGACCAAATCAACTATACCGATCATTTAAGTAAATGTATATTATTAATACATATTTCTCCTTACTACAATTATAGTGAACATTATTGAAACTAGAACATGTTTAGTTTAAAGAAACGACTATTATATCAGACGTTTCTAGAAATAAAACTGTACATTTTCACTTTGGGAAAATAAGATTTTAATAGAATCGAGGTGAAAGTTTCCAAAATAATATTATTTTATTTGAAAACCTCGAGCTTTTATCTAAAGCTTATTTATATTGCATCATGGATTATCAATTAAATAAATAATCACCCACTTCGGTGGGCACATGGTTCAAGGCGCTACTCTCGCAATAGACTAGACTGCCGAAAATAGGGAGATCGAGGTTTAATTTCAGTTGGGCTTAATGAGAGTGTTTATTTCTAAATAAATTTTCACTCTCCCTCCACGAAAATACAAGTACACTTCCTCCCTCTAGACTCAACCATCCTTATCCCTTACATATAAGAGTAAATAGTATATATATGTACCACCTGAACACGTGGTGCTAAAAATAAACAAAAAACTTAAAAAAAAACATAATTTCACAGGCGCACGCTGTAATCTACCCACACAATAGTTTTTCTACTTTATTCTTGCGCTGCGTTATTCCACCTCAAGGTCACATGTACAACTTTTACTTAACACTTTTAAAATCATATTAACTTTGCGTTTCCAAAAGTTTAACAAAGTTAAATTTAAGTTTAAAAAAAAGGTTTTTTTATCATTAATGATAGTAAAGTATTATACAGGAGACCATATGTTAGGAAATCATACATATTACAGTGGGCGGGACATGCACCGTGAGTGGGAAAAAACTAGAGCCACGTTCGAAGTATTGTCTGGAAAACCTTATGGGAAGATACCACCAGTAAGAAAACCTTTAAACAGATCAGTGGATAACAAATATTATAATGGACCAGAAAGAGATAGAGTGTAATGAGGTGGACTGATATGGATAGCTCAAGATAGGGATAGGTGGCGTACCTTAGTAAGTGTGGCAATGAGCTTTCGAGTTCCTAATTTCATTGGGATAGCATCACGTTTTACTACATATTCAGGTTATACGCAAACGTACTAATTACGCTTACGAGTTCTGGATTAGGAAGTGTACCCACATTTGGGTGAAGAGGGAGTGTAGGACAATTTTGGAAAAACCACCCTCAGTACACCCGACCATTATTTGAACCACGATCTCCCTGTCATCAGCAGTCTAATCTAACACGAGAATGATTCCTTAGACCATGTGGCCAGAAAGGCAGGTTATTTTAAAATAATAAAATCCCTATTATCATCAATTTGCTCCGGGATAAATAAAATATGTTCAGTGCGCCCACCCGGAATAAAGATAATGTAGTGTTTCATTCTTTTAGCAGATTGCATCGGTTAAGCTTTTATTGAGGGCTACCAAAATATCCGTCGAGCATTACCAATAGAGATACTTTGAAATACATGTGATTTAATTACATGCTTGACATCTTACCAGCCATTTGAGTCGTCTTGATACTTACTCTTATGGCATAGGAATGATAAGGCAGAATTCAAAGGGAGAATTTTTAAACTCGTGTGGAGGAAGAGTAGAAACACGTTTAAAAAATATCACTTCAGTAGAGTTGTCAGAAATTAGACTCTGATCTCTTCCTTGTTAAATAATAAAAGATGACAATGATGCTTTATCCGCATGTCCCTAGAGCGAGTCATACTAGTTTATAATACAGGTTTGGTAAGTAAAATAAATGCTCTATTTATACCTTTCTAACAGGTTTTTATATTGAGAGAGATTAAAGTGTCACCGCATAGGTGCCGTTAGTGTTTTATCACTACAATTTAAACAAGGGGGTGTAAAGGGGGCATTTGTATGGGGGAGGGGCTTGACCATCCTGGATTTTGTCTGTCCCCACTATGGGAGCTCAATATATATGCATATAAAGAATATTGGCTAAAGATAAAGTAAATTTTCTAGTGAACTCCCCTGAAAAAATTATTTTTTTATGCTCTTGAATTTGAATCCTTATCAGTAGCTTACAATTTGGCATTTAGAATGAAGGTAAACAGCGGTAAGAATAAATGTATGCGAGCTGTAAAGGAAGAAGTCAATGTTTTTATATCCATTGAAGGGTAGAAAATAGAACAATTAATGTCGTTCAGATATTTGGGGAGTGTGATGACTTGAAATAGATACCATACGGAGGAAGTTAAAAGCAGGATAGTCATGGGGATGGAAGCATAGGAGGGTTGAGGAGATTACTGACAGCGAGAAGAATCCTGATTGAGCTAAGAAAGAGGCTTGCAAAATGTTTCGTATGGAGTGTGGACTATTACAAAGAGGTAACAAAGGTATTTGGAGGATTTTTAAATGTGGTTGTGTAGAAGAGTGAATAAGGTGAAATGGATGGAGAGGTTAAGTATTGAAGAAGTGTTAAGGAGGGTAGGAGAGTAGAGGATTCTAATAAGAATGCTAACTGAGGGAAAAACATCTTGGCTAGGCCACACACTAAGTGGGGTTTGATTAATGAAAAAGGTCATGTAGGGGCAGATAGAGTTAAAAAGAGGAAGAAGAAGGGAATGCTAACAGATATCAAGAAAGGAAGAAGCAACAAAAAGATGAAAGAAGATACTTAGGGCCGAGGAAAATGGAGTATGTCCAGTTGATACTTGTCTCAGGACGGATTTATAGAATAAGAAGAAGCTTACATCAAAGACCTACCTACATTACTGTTTAGCTTTTAATGTCAGATTGGCGCTTGAATAAGGGAAGAAACTGTCTTATCGCATTAAGGAAAGAGTGTAGGGAACGCGAGAAAGGTAAGTGTTTTTACAGTTATTACATCAAAACATTTTCTGTATAAAAAAATCAAATAATTCTCCAGTAGAGTTTAATTTTCTACACGTGGTGACCTCAACAGTTTTTCTTTAATATCTCTCTATGTTGTCCTATTTTCTCGTAATTTAAAAAGTTTGTCGTTTAATGCCACTATGCTCATGACAGATATTCAATAAGTTTTGATATCACCACGTGAAGAAAACTTGATTATATTTTTTTAATCAAAACAAATTTTATTTATTTTGCCCAAAAAATATTTGGCTATAAAAACGGCTTTAAACACTGACCTCTTAACGCGTCTCCCTCACTACAAACTTAGATATCTCAAATAATGTATCACTATAACATAAAATCGTGTCTCGAGTAGGTGAGGTTTCAAATATCTCCAGTTATGTTTCACTAAAATGTAAAGTCTAATCTCACATCTAGGAGGTACCTAGTGTAGACCTCGAGGGCGGTATCGATGTCATATCAAGCCCGCTCCAGTGTGTTTGTGTTGGGGAAAGGTCAACCGGTCCACAGCACACCTACACCACACAAGGCAATACTTACTGCAGACATTCTCAGATAGCTGCAACGTGGTATTTGCCAGATTCAGGGCAAAGTACCGTTAGTTTACAGAGCCGGTAAACAAGCAAGGACTTCCAGGTATATAATCTACGCCTCCTTACATTATTATCAGAGCTAATAATTGAATGGTCAAAAGGTATGACCTTACCGGACACTTTAATTGATTTTAAACCTCACTGTCATATTGTATTTATGTGTAAAGGAAACTATTATGCATGAGTCACGTCACAGTCACGTGATTAGTGCCCAGTTTTATTTTATAAATGCGATTTGGCAGGCTATATATAGGCCTGAATCTTCATTCCAAGCTAATACTTGATGATTGGCTATATGATGTCCTGATAAACAGATCCAATTCAAATATATATAAAATATGTAACATGTAAATGGGTTCGATTCTAGATTCCATAGACTAGTGTCATTTTTAATGTAAGTGAACTAATAGATAAATTATCTTTTTCGTTCTTCGAATCTTACTCAGGGCCGCTTCCAAGCATAGTTTTATGCCCGGGTGAGTTTTTATTTTCGCAGCCCCTTGTATCGTTTAAAGGGCTAGCCTGATCTATTAATGTTTATTCGCCACCACTAGGGTGACATTTGAAATTATGATTGAATTGGGTCCAAGTTTGCTATAATGTATTATAATACTTAAAAAGGTTTGATGTAATATTTTAGAAAACCAAAGTTCGGGTGTTTTATAGTTTTTTTAAAATTTTAAGTAGATGAACAGTTTTTTGTTGTAGATGTTGTTGTGTTGTTGTTGTTTTTTGTTGTAGATTTTAATAAAAGCCCGACTATTACGTTATACGCATGATAATTCCCGACACTCGAGATTTAGAGCACAGATTAAGATGTCATAGACTCTACCTATACGGCGCCTCATCAGGAAGGTAAAGTGAAGAGATGCGTAACCTGAAGGGGTATATCTAGCTACATTTTCTTCTCGAAGCTTCCTAAAAAAAAGGTGTGGTCATCCAGGTGCTCTTCTGTCCACAAAACTGCGTTGTCTTTTCAAACAAAGACGTAAAAATAGTTTGCCATACCTTTAAACTTAACAACTTAACACAAATAAATCAACCCACTCTTATTTAAAATATCGTAATCTTGAATATAGATGCGAATAATAAATTATTGGGATGAATAATTCCATTTCATTACACCCTCTCCTATCATATGGATTCTGTATAAAACTTTAAAATATATCATTACAAGACAAAAATTAATGGATGTATACTAACGTTGTTTTTCTTAATAAAGGCTAATAAGATATTTATGTCAATTATATAAAATTAAAAAAATCATTTAATAAATGGCAATTTTAGTCTTATAAAGCTTTGTAACACACAGTTTAGGATTAAACAATATGTTTTATATAAAGTATTAAAAACAAAATATAATAATCATACATTTTTTAAATCCTTGTGCTTTTCAAAGCAAATATTTAAAACAATTAAATTAGGAAACTATATTGTATGTAGGCTAGTTTAATAACATATTTTGAGATTATAGGTTAAATTTCATCTAAAATATATAGGATACATAACAATTAATCATTGCACTTTTTGAAATTTTTGTGCTACCATATTAAGAAAATCGTAAATTTTATTGTATTCATGATCTCATCAACCCGAATCAAGATTTTCCAGAACAAATTTTATACTAAAAATACTGTTAGACTATCTACCGAACATATTTATTTAGAATCATGGCCTGCAAAAAACAGTAGAATAACGATACAGTTTCTGTTAAAACTAGATATTTAATTTTTTTAACAAGTTTGCGAACCTTATTATGTATTTAATTGTAATAAATAGTTATATATATGACTAAATATTCTGTATTATATTGTAAATAAATATCTTATTTGCATGAAATATAGCGTATGGCAAATTGTTTATACACCTTACTGCTAACTAGCCTCTGATACAAGAAATTAAGTCACTTGGAGCTAGCTCCAAAGAAAGTTTTATATTTATTATCCGAGTGTGTTTTAAATCCTTCCCTTTCTGTCTCCTTGAAATAATATACATGATTGAAATCCCGTGACACACAAATATAAGAAACATATATTTGATTGAGTAATGTAATGGAAAGGTTTGCACTTCAACCTTATTTCTAAAACTCAAACACAGAAAGTTTAAAAATCAATCTCAAAATATTCTATGGGGAACAAGGACCTTCATTATTACATGTATTGGCTAACTGCTCCTCCTACACAAAATAAATGGTACGATACAATCGCACAAACTTTCTCATATGATGTATTATAGTTTTGAAGAAAGTTTCTAAAAATAGGTTTTTAGTAAACAACCCTAAAAACAAACATCTCATTTAGTTAATCATAATAGTCACTTTAATTTATTTATTAAACTGTTTAAAGAGTTTAGCAAAATTCACATTTTAAAAAATAAATGATATTTTAACTACCATACAATAATTTGTTATTGGTAAAAACAAAAAATTATTATTACTATTATTATTTATAATGAAACACTATTCACATATTGAATTCAATCTTCATGGACAATTTCCAAAAAATTCAAATTTTCTATAATTTCTTGTAGCTAAAAGACCCTTAAATTAATTTATATTAGAGAAGTAAAGATATTATTATTTTTATTGATATGTTAAAAGATGTCACGATATCGATTTTTAACCAAATAGCTAAAGTAATTTTTATTTAAATATTCAGATTAAAAAAACTATCATCAGTATAACCTTAGCCAAATTTTCCCCCCAAAATAATTATACAGATTTATTTTCTTATTCATGTCAAAAACTCTTCAAATACATATTTTAAGCAAAATAGTTATAGCCATTTTCAAAATGATTTTAATTTAAAAAAATTATTTCTCATTAAACATCCTTTATAGAATATATACCCAAAATCAAGTCCACAGGTTTATTTTAGATGTAAAACAAAGATACCCATTTGAAACAAAATAGCTAGTGCCATTTGGCAAATATTTTCAGTTTTTGAAATATAAGTCATCAATTAACTACCCAGAAATGATTTTCTATCTCAATATGAAATATGCACTGTTAATTATCATATCATCCTCAGAATACACATTCGAAACCAAATCTTTAGAGCCATTATAAAAATGGTTCAAGTTTTTGAAAAATCAGTTCATAGTAAATTACCCTATGATGATTTTGTACCCCAGAAACAAGTATATACTGTTATGTCCTGTCAAACAATGGCAAAATACCCAATTCGGACCAAATTGTTTGAGCCCTTTGTGAAATATTTCAAGTTCTTAAAAGATATAGCAAAAGTAAACAACTCAAAAACTATTTTTTACCCCGAAAACAAGTATATACACCGTTATTTTTCAAGTGAAACACTCCCAAGATACCCATTCGGAACCAAATCATTAGATCCATTTGTAAAATATTTCAAGTTTTTGAAAAATCAGTCATCAGTAAACTACCCTTAAATGAGTTTTACTCCAATAACAAGTTCACGGTGTTTTTTGTCATGTAAAACACTCCCAATATACCCATTTGAAACAAAATCCACACGACTGTTTGTAAAATACCTAGTTTTTTGGAAATCAGTCATCAGTAAACTTCCCTTAAACGAATTTTTGCTCAATAACCAATGATATAATGCTATTTGTGATGCCAAAAAAATCATAGGTATGTGTTTAAAAAAATCGTTATAGCCATTTTTGAAAACTATCGAGTTCAGAGAAATTTACTAATTATTAAACTATCCTTAGTTGAAGGAAGAGAGTAAAAAACCTGATAAATATAAATATGAGGTCTGAATAAAATCCATCAAACTGTTTTGCATCTGTGCCCAGTGACATACGTATAGACATAATTGTAAAATCAACTTTTTAGGGTACGTATTCACATAAAAGGTAAAAATTTGTCATAACATCGAGATCAATTGATTTTCATGATCATAATAACTCTCTTGATATGTGAAAGTAAAAAGAGCTGCCTCCATATGATAAAAATGCCTTTAAGGCTGCATTTGAAATTATAATTATTTTAGTGGCCCCCCTCAATTTCAATCCTGGCCGCGCCATTGTACAAAGTAGTCTCTCGAGCTAATCAATGAACAAGTCATTCATTGTTCCTAGAGGTAACAAACCACCGGACACGGATACCACGTCCTATTAGCACGCTCTTATCAGGGGCATTGAACCCAAGTGTCTCGGTTCAATGACCGTTAGAGCACAACTTTCAAAACTCGTGTTCAAGAAAAATTCTAAAAGATTGTGATCTCTGAACTAAAGGTGAAACTACTAAATCTATTAATAATAAATATTATAAATCTATCACTATTTAGTAAGTGGTGTTTCTAATTAAAAAAACACTAAATAAACCTAATTTATCACTATTCCTCCATTTTTATTGACTTCTTACTATGGCGATTGAAATGAGAAATTTTATTTTTACACTAGACAAAGAGACAGAGAAGTATTTATTTAGTGGGAACTACGCCAGGTTTCCCAAAATTTTAGACCAAAGGTGGTCTGGCATCAGGCAAAAATATATGTTTGAGCTTTCTTAAAACTGCTTACATGACTGTTCAATGAAGCTAGCTATATTTTTGATTTATAAAAGTATAAAACAAATCGAAAACACCACATGTTCTGGCTGCGCCTTTGGCAAATAAATGTCCACTGATAATATTTGAAAAATAATAGGCAATTCTAATAACATTTGATAATTTTAGTTTAAAAACCAAATAGCCTACATAATATCTAGAAATTTTCTCATGGAACTTTAGATAACTGACGTGGAGCCCAATTCAAAAAACGCTGAATTACATGACTTATATACAAACTCTATTGCTGACACAACCACCTGTACACCTACTGCTGTAAAATAAATGTGACCCACAAGCTTGATCATATAGACAAAGGCGTCAATCTGTTCCTAACTGGTTTGCCAATGATAGGAAGTCCAGGATTAGAATATCAACCCCATATAATGAGATTTTTTTTCCAAATAGTGTATAAATTTAACCTTTACGACAATTTGGGTGCACTTCTACTAAATTTTAGCTCACACATCCTTTTACCCAATAGTGTAGTGTGTATATAGTCAAACAGGTATAAATACGTGATACATAAGCACTCTCGTGAATATGTGTATTCTTATTATTATTGTCATATATATGTTATAAAATGATGTATATAAGCTGCCATATATGCTTAAGCCCGGTTCGGTGGCCACGTGGTCTAACGAGCTACTCTCGCAGTAAACTAGATTGCCGATGACGGGGAGATCGAGGTTTGAATATTGGTCGGGTGTATTGAGGTTGGTTTTTCCAAAATGGTTTTCCACTATCCCTTTACGCAAATTCTGGTACACTTCATCTAATTATAATCTTGCTTATCCCTAAAACCACTATCGTAATTAGTTAATAAGCGTATAACCCAAATGGTTAGTAGGACACAGTGCTAGAAATGTCTATATATAAATGTTTAAATTACTTTATCCTAATTTTGGGATACGATTTCATGAATGTTAAAATTGTTATTAGTGGTATATTGTAAAATTATAACTTTGCCTCTATTACCAGTATAATGAAATGATTCTCTCAACATAATTTGGAGCCGAAGTTCGATTTTCACATTCTACAACATTTGTTTATAAAGAACGGAGTTTTGAACATATAATTTTTAAATTATATTGAATCATTACATTTTAAGCCAGACGCATCAGTGATCATTTAGTCTGTCACACTCAAAATTAGACTGGATTGCCAATAACAAGGAGGTCATTGATCTGTTAGGTGCACTGAGGGGTTTTTCCTAAATAGTTTATGATACTCTCTTCACTTAAATATAAGTAAATTTCTTTTTAATTCTACCTTTCTTAACCTTAACATATTAGCGTAATTATTAAGCTAGCGTGTAACCCGAATGCGTAGTGAGACATGATGAAAAAATAAATTAAATATAAGTTTATTTATTGAAACTTTAAAATGAAAACTTAACAAAAGTAACAATAATATGCTAAATAAAAGAAAAGGGACTGATTGACTACCGGTGTAGGTAGACCTCAGACGGATATTTTCCCAATAAATATCAGTGAGTGAGGATATAAGCCTACAGGCAGGTGGCATGGGTTCAAAATTCACCGTATATTACCTAAATGCTGTTTTTTATAATGAAAACATTAGTTTTGAAATATCCAAATCATTATATTAATACTGTCTTGTCTGTTATGATATTATTAAAAATATGACTACCTTCGTGTATATAAAAACAATTTATATATTTCTTAGAACTTACCTTAACTTTAGAACTATGAAAATCCATGTAAAGTAATGAGAATATAATTTTACTCTTAATACCTTTTTTTAAATACAGAAGTAAAATTAGGATACGTGTTTTTAACGCTAAGTACATGTTAACTTAACCCCCGTTTTGGTGTGAACCATAGTTTACAATTGCAATTATCTTTTTAAATAAATTATCTCCAAAAGGAAGACCTCTTTTCACTTTTTTGGAGGTATTTTGTCTATTTGGAAGAAGGTACAGGGAAGTTGGATAGAAAACATATTGTCATATTATGTTTGTTCCCTTTTATATGATTACTATCCACCTTTCCTGTACCATCTTCCGAATACACATTAATTAATAATTTGGCATCTACAAACGCCTTCAATGTGTCTCAGCGCTTTAGTGTACGGCCTCCTTAATTTGACTTACAACAATAAACCATACCAACAAAAGAAATCTTTTAGTGAATCAGATGTTCCATGGTCGAGTTTTATCTGAATCCTCCCTCACGAACAGCAGTTACCATAGCAACCCTTCCAAACCAGAATGCAAAGTTGCCATTATGATTATGATACCCTAGCTCACGCATAGCTGCCGAGATCATACCTCCCACACTCCATTGTCCTGACAAACGACAAACGGGGTGGTGGCAAAACAATTGGATAGGGAAAACAAGCGAGGGGTCGGAACCTTCAGTTCATTAAGGGTTTCATTAGTTTCCGGTATGTTTCAAGCATCACACAAAGCGTTTCCAAACAAACACAAAGTTCCTCTTCCTGTGATATTTCTCCTTAATAAGGTCAGAATGACGGATAAGTTTTGGTTAGACAATGCTCGAATGCCCCTAAAGCAATAAGCTAACCAAATATTTTGTGGTATAATATTTCCTTCTTTATTGTTATAAACAGATGCAAAATGGTTATGATTTGCGAGCTCATATAATCTGATTCATTAAAAAAAAGAAGGGTGCACTAAATTAAAGGCAAGAAAAGCTTTCGTTCACCTTCAAGTAACATCTGACTCGGATGTTAAATTGTTTAAAATCCATTCGAACAAGCTACAATAATGCCTTGTAAATAAACTACTAGAAGATTCATGATGGCCTGGAGGTGGACTGTTGAAATTAACTAAAATAGTGGTCTTTAGCAGGAGAAGCAGGGATGAGGGAAAGTGGTGAGGGGTGGGGGGTGCAGGAAATCTCCGAACGTACGGTCTAATGGGACGCTATTAAAACCGTGAAATACATATTATATTATATGTTTTGTTTATTTGGTATAATATATTGTTTTTGTTTTTCAATTTAAAGGGAAAATAGGTTCATTCTGCCCCCTACCCCTATTAAATGAGATGTAGTGACTCATATGACTAAAATAGAAGAAGATATATACAGATAAATGGTAAATAGTACGCAATAATAGAAATTCAGACTAAACAACCATATAACTTTGGATTCTCCGCATAACTACAATAATTATATAGGATTGAGGAGGGTATAATTTAAATAGAGCGTACCAGCATTTTCATAAGTGAGGATTCGAATGCATTTTGGAAAAATCACCCCATATAACATATCCAGCATTTAAACTCCAATACCTCCGTCCACGGCAATCCATTCCAAAAAAATTGACGTGTGTGTCCACGTGTTGCTGAGGACTCAAAATAATAATTATATTTCCCAATAAAATTCTTAAATTGAAACAATAAATTTTGAATTAATCGTAAACATATTGCTTCCAAAAGAAAAGCGCATTGTGGAGGTTCAAGCATGTTTTAACATGATTTTAACCTTTTTTAATCAAGTTTCTCTCTCATTCTAATCATACATTTGTCATTAACGCATATCTATTAGTTAAGCAAATGTGTTAATAAGAGTAAGGTAGAATTGAGGGAAGTTATACCCGAATATGTGCGTGGGCATAGTGGGAAAGCATTTAAGAACTAACCCTCTCAGTACACTCATCCAGGGATTCAAGCTCCAAACTTCTTAACCAAAAAGTTAGACTAAATGAACTCGAAATTTAGATAGCATGCAAGCCGACGCGGATTATTTATTTTAATTTTCGTGAAATAATTTTACTTTATTGGTTCTTTAACATACTAATTGATATAAATATAGTTGTAACGTATTTACTGATGTTTATATATGTTTAACTAGAGGTTGATTAATAATTATATTGATGTGACAGAACTTTGTAATGCCAATGGAAATAGAAACGGGCTTCTACTGTGTTTATTTCAGATCAAAAGTTTGTTAGTCAAGAGAGTTTAAACCTATTTCCCCCCTAGAAACAAAAATACTATAAATTATTCAAAACTGACTCAAACATCCTTAAAAGATAGGTCTCCCATCATACGCCATTTAAAACTCAAGTCACTCCACCCATCAAAGAAGAAATCTTCAAACTAAACCCGCCCATCACCACTCAACGTCTTGTCATTCCAATGACGTGAACAAAGAATTCTATTTCCGAATGGAATCTTGTCGCTCTGCATCCTAAAGAACGAAATACATTGCTTTCGCTTTCTCTTGCATCTCGCGGATTTCAAAGTAGCTTCCCAAAGCTTATTTTTTTTTAATATATTTAATTGTGAATGTGACGTATATTTATTTGTACTTTTATTAAATTATGGAAGCAGTTGTGTTGTTTAATCATTCATTTGTATCCACTTTTCCAAACATAATTTTATTTCAATAGTTTATTTTAATGCAGTCTTTACATGATTTTATTAAATACTTTAAGATTTAAGGAAACAACCTAATATATATATTTATATATATTTAAATTAATAATCTGTTCAGTATACATGTCATTCACAAATACAATTCAAATATATGGAAAATTACAACTGTAAAAGGTAAGAGAACCCAGGACGTTAGGCTTGGTGTACTTAGATATGCACAAATCCTAATTTTAAAGGAGAAACTGTGATGGGCGTATTAGAACGTCAACAGCTCGAAGCTATCGGAAACACCTATACTGTGATTTACGGAGGGCTTTTTTTTTGCCGATTCCTACATTGAGTGCGTTCTTAAGCTATTATAGTAGTTTTTTTTACAAGACCATATTTTACTATTATATTTATTTGAGGTGACTTAAGCTATGGATTTTTGTAGCTCTAGAAAAATCCATCGAGAACGGCTGGGTTTAAACCCAGAAACATCGGGGCCTGAGGTATGCACTTTACCCCAAGTTCACCAACGTCAACAAACCTTTACTGTACACACTTTTGAAAAACAAATAATCTAATTAAAGTATATGGTTTATTGTTAACCACAAGCATATTAAAATGTTTTTAGTAATATATTTTTATTAATATTCATTGATCCGCCTCAGTGGCGAAGTTGGCTCACGCGCTTGTCATGTTGAGCTCGACTGCTGAGGACGGGGAGATCAAGTTTCGTATTTCGGTTGGGTGAACTGGGGGTGGTTTTTTCTAAAATGGTTTTCTACTGTCCCTCCACGCAAATGCGTGTTCGCTTCCTCTAATTCAACATTCCCAAATCCTAATCCATTAGCGTAATTAGTACTTAAAAGCGTATAATCCGAAAGGTTAGTAGGACGCGGTGCTAAATATTATTATTAATAATAATAATATTCATTATAGTTGTAGTAAGTAGAAATATGACATTTTAATGTAAGGAACGCACTTAAATGTTAAATTTACTTAAATTGATATGCATAACTTCTTTTGGTCTATTAAATCCAGATAAAAATAAGAAAAATAACGTGCAGGATGATTTATTTAAAGTAATACCTAATTTATCACGAATTATGAAATCAAAATAAAGAGATACATCATTTATAAAAAGTCACCAGTAAGATTATTACAATAATAATTTTCTAGAATTATTAAATTAACAGATAAATATGGAAATAATAATAATCATCTGCGATGATTAAAATATTTTAAGCAATATCAGGTTATAGGATTGGCTGACAAGCAAATTGATTGGTGGATAAATCAGCAATTGGGCTAGATTGTAGTTATTAATACCTTAAAAATGTTAACAAAGACAATTAATACATTATAATATATGTAAATAAATGTATAATATAATTATATATTATATTATATTATATTATATTATATTAAATATATGTAATATATTTAAAGGCTATATGAAAGGTATGGCTTATCAAATAAGAATGTTTATACAAAAGTAATAGATAAATCGATATGCCATTAATAATGAACTTATTAGTTGAATTAATTATATGTACTAGTAAATTATTAGAAAAACAAGTTAACAAGAAAAGTGTGTTCTGTATTGATTAAAATATTTTAAGCAGTTACAGTCATAAAAATAACTAATAGAAAGGTTAATTAGTTTGACTTGCTTGTTAGTGATGTACCTTACACACGTGAACAAAGACAATTAGCAGTGTAGAATATCAACATGAAACATATTAAAATGAAAGGTAAAACATATTAAGTAACTTCTTTAATTAAATTATTAGATTAAATACTAACGATTTATAAGTACTGAACTTGTTCAAGTAAATTATTCATATAATTTTGACTGTGTTAAGTATCGAGATAATTTATTATTTAGAAGATTTATTTGAAATCAACGTATGTGTGTCATGCAGGTTTACTTGCACTATGTTTTGATTTGTTACAAAGACATAAATACACCATTTTGCACGTTATTTTTTATCTTGATTTAATTGATCTAAAGAGGTTATCATCTATATCTAAGTAAATGAAACATCTAAGTGCGTTCCTTATATTATAATATTAAAATGTGTTATTCTGGAATTAATGGCAAGAAGCGATACAAATAGCAAATACGGATCAAACTATGATGTTCTAGGCTACCAAATTTGGTTTACCTTTATGCCTTTCATATTGATTTTAAGTTTCTTTTTTAAATATAAATTTTAGCTTAATGGCCTTTGAGTCATTTTTGATCTCCGAACTTACCTAATATTTTTACTATTTGTGGACGGCCTTGACTCGGTAAGTGTGGAATATGGTATGAAAAAATATATTATATAATGCGATAAGAGTTTGCTCATAATAATTAAGTTTTTTTGTTTTTTTCTACAAAGATTAAGATAACTTATTTCTGACCGAAAGTATATCTTAATCTTATAACCCTCATCTATAGATGAATGGTACAGAGAGATTACTTACAACAATTGCATTTAACTGCATCTGACCGGGAGGTCAGGGTTCAATCCCCGGGTAGGTGCAACGGAAGGGGTTAGAAACAGCTTAATACAGCGATGTACAAATCAAAAGGTCCCAGCTTCAATCCTTCGTGTCCAGGTGTCATTTTTCAATTTGGAGAATATGCTATTCAGATTTGGCTATACCCATATTAAAAAAAAAATATTATAGCTTGGCTATTTAATCTACACAAGTTATCTTTATTGGGTTTTTCCAATCATTTCTACACGCCAATGTGGGTATATTATCTCTAACTTAATCTCTTAATAGCTTAATAACTTTATATCCTGGCTAGGTCATTAACGATCTTTGTGTTATGCGTATACAAAAAATTGGTTTGGATTCTTATCTACCGAAAATAAATAATTTGGCATTAAAACCGTATTGAGTGTTTCGAGTAAACATATACTAAAGAGTAAATAGAATGTGAGGTAAAAGGGTGAGCGAGGTCAGTTTGTTTCCTCGCTCTTTTCCCTTTCAACCTAATAATAGGCCTGGAGCATTCTTCTAGCAGTTTTTTACCTGACATAATTTATATGTGCATTCTAAAATGGAATAAGTCACAAATTCTTGGATAACGGTTTCAGAGTTTTATATTCTATTTTACCACTAGATTGCTTTTCAATGCTTACGAAACTTTTTTTTTTAAATAAAAAGAAAAAAAATACTCATATTGGTTATTATTGGATTTGTAATACGTCTAACACCGCATGTTTGACAGTAGCTGAACTCTCTATTCATCTATTGGACTAGGACAGAGAAATACATTTTCTTGTATGTGGGCTACGAATAGATTCTCCGCATGAATCAAAACTTGAACCTTGTGTAATAATTGTTTTCCTTTATTGCACAGTGATATATAGACAGCCAAGGGGTTCTCTCCCCTTTAAAAGTGGTTTAAGTTTTAAGTTTAAGTTTTAAATATATATTTATATTGGTTCATAAAGTGAACATTAAATACTTCAATTGCAAAAAAAAAAAATCATGGGTTATTTATGAGTAGATCTAAAATATATTGGTTTGACATAATTAATCAGAATGATAGATAATTTTAGAGAAATGTTCCAGAAATATTTAATATAACTTAAAGTAAACATCATTGCGAAACAAATACATTTCACCCTGCTGAGGATCAAAGCCTAATCTCCCAAGTCAGAGTAGAGTGAATTAGCGTACGTACATATATTACGTTCCTGTTAATTATATTTGAGATATTTTAATTTGCCTCACTTCATTAATCAACCGTTAATGTATTTTAGCGCGTACAGCTTGGTTCGATAATAGCATATTATATACAGGCCTTCCTAAGAGAGTTAACTATACCCGAATTTCATTAAGAATGGACACATCTGATAGCTATAAAAATTACTAGAATTACTTTCTTATCATCATGTGATCTGTAGATGTCAATGTTGATAAATATTATCAATACCTATACAATTACACTATTAATATAATAAAATGTTATCAATGTTGACCGCAAAATATATGTTTGTATTCGCTAAACTGTTCTTCAAATGTGATTTCGTAAGAAAGTGATGACACATATACTCATTCATTGGAAAAAATAAAATCTCTAAATTAAGATTGGTGCTAGCCAAAGATCGGTTTTGAGACACTTAGATAACCAACCTGACCAACTTCTGTTCAATTTAATGACTCCAATGTCAAGGCTTACAATTATTTGATTCGGCGTAATTAATGAAGTTGACGTTATTAAGACAAGGCAGCACAAATTCTAAACTTAGTCGTGTAAGTCAGTGGTTTCCAAAAGTAGTTGTACAAACCCTTGTGGGCGATGGAACTATGTAGGAAACCGTTATGAGGCCAGGGGGTGGCAGAGGGGCGCTTGAGGTGAGCCCCTTCGAGCGAACTGTTTGCTTATTTACAACAGACCAGCGAAATACTTTCCTCGCTTCAAAAGTTTATGCTTCTGCATTGTGCTGAAATCTGTTAGAAACTATCGGAATGTTTAGCAAACCTTCCACCAGAGCTCTAATCAGACCAGTATACCTATTTATAGAAATTATTATTTCCATGCTCGTTTTTATTTATGTCTCTCTTTAATTTTTTACTGGTAAGTACTAAACAAAATATATTAAGTGTAATATGTATTTTCCTGTGTTCTGTTACTGAAAATGTTGATTTATAAGTGAGATTTGCAACTATATTATTGTAATTTTTGTCGAGTCATCTTCATAAAATGGATGCTGTGGTTTTAAACCAGGAACTCTTAGTTTGCTTTAGATCCTGTGGTAGTCCTCGGAAAACCTCTAGTGCATTCCCTGACGTCATTTCTCGAGAACTTGGGATCTAATGTGATCCACTCTTACCTTCGATGTTCTTAGAAATAAAATCAATTTGCAACATTAAAGTGTCAGTGACCCGCCTCGGTGGCGTAGTTGGCTAACGCGCTTGTCGTGTTGAGCTCGACTGCTGAGGACGGGGAGATTGAGGTTCGAATCTAGGTCGAGTTAACTGGGGGTGGTTTTTCTTAAATGGTTTTCCACTCTCCCTCCACGCAGATGCGGGTTCACTTCCTCTAATTCAAACTTCCCAATTCCTAATCCATTAGAGTAATTAGTACTTAAAGCGTATAACCCGAACGGGTAGTAAGACGCTATGCTAAATATAAGAAATTGTCAGTGGAAAATAAATTAAAATAATTACCATGAATTTATAATATAATTTAAATAACTCATTTATTTGTTCAGAAAAAAGGGGGGAGTAGCTAGTGCTACCCTTCCTGAATCTAATGCAATTCTTTAGAATTTTGGTTGTATAGAGAATAGACTTTTTACACCATTTGGTTCATCAACTATTTTCAGGAGAATCCTGGTCCAGTTTATTTCAAAAAGTCTTCCTCATGAGACCACTTCAGTAAGTGAAAAATTTCTGCGCAGACGTTCAGCTCTAACGCAATATTTAATTTTACGGTGCGTTATTTCAAAATATGGTTTAAGACAAATTAAAGTCAAATGATTACAACAGTTACCTTTTTCCTTATACTTGAATAAATAGGGCTCTATATTCAGCTTTCCTCTAACAAATAAAGTGATTTTTTATAGGTTCACAAAGTAAAATGTTAATATATTTGAAAACTATCAGCGGCCTTTCCTCTTTAAATTGAGTTAATAAGTTTCGTAGTTTTATTACCCCTATTTCGTATTGACATACATGACTATGAGTGATTGTAAGTAAAGGGCAAAGGGTGCATTACATATAATAGTGAAATAGTTACAAAAACAATATAGATCATTGCATTTTAAGCTGGAAGGGCTGACAGTGATTGATTTTTTTCTCTCGATGACCGAGGTGACTACCTTTATAATCAAGTTTCCTTAGGTTAAAAGCCTTTGATATTACTAGCACTAAATAATTTTTTCAATACATTTATTTGAGATATTTAACGTCCACTTTCTGAACCGAATGATTATATCAGCATATAACTTATAGAATTAATACATTCTAGTACAGGCACAACATCTAGCCCCCTGCCGTTAATTCATCGCTGTTAAATCCACATTTACCACTGATACATTTTTCGGCCATAACAGAAATCAAACCCGGGACCTTTAACTTAGTAGACAAACACGATACTGACTGAGATAAAGTGTTGAACTAGCACTAATTTGTTGTACTTTATTATTCAATATAAATTTAAACCAAACAGTGGTGTTCATCCCAAGGTCAGGGTGTTGTGGTCACAGTATGATTGACAGATACTTAGAGAGTATAGGAAAATATTTAAAGAAGAAAAATAAGTATTTAAGGTGATAAAATTAAAGGAACTTCTCTAAATTACTACCTTAATGTTAAATATGTTAAGAGAATGTTAAAAAAAAAATAGCCTGGGGAAAACAATTAGAGCTACCCTACCTTTCATGCTTTTCAGGGCTGGAGGTTATGGACAACGAATGGCTGACCTTGCAATTCCAAATTTTTACTTTCTCATGTAAAGAGATATTGTAATCGTGAAAAGATTGAGATCAAGATTATGATAAATTTATACGTTTTATGTGAATCCTAGCTCAACAAGGTGTTTCTTAAAATTACGTCTGTCCCCAAGTCTGTCTGTGTGCTAGTCCCTGCTCACGGATCCAAAAATGTTTGATGGATCTTAAGGTTATGTTTATTAATTTCAAATGTATTGAAAATGGCTCAAATTATTTTGTTTAAAATGGATATATAAAGAGCATTTGACTTCCAAAATCAAACTGTGTAGGCCTACCAAATTGGTTTTAGGGTAAAAATTCGTTAAATAATAGTTTACAAATGAGTGAAATTTGGAAATTCGATATATTTGGAAAATGGCTTTAATATTTTTTTTAAATATTCATCTGGAGAGTGTTTGACAAGACAAATAAAACATTATACTGTGTTTTTTGAGGGGGGGGGGGTTACATTTGTTTAAGGGTAGTTTATTGAGGTCATTTTTTAATTTCAATTTTTAAGAAAATGGATATAGAGATTTGGTTCAAAATTAATATATTAAGTTTTTACCTTTAAGATAATTATGTGTCTTTCTTTTTCTGAATTTTTTTTAACGTAATTTACTAATTAATGATTTTTGAAACATTGCTGGGCAATATATAAAACGATTTTGTTCAAAACGGGTATCGGGTAACTATTTTACATGATAAATAATAATGTTTCTTTACATTTACTAAAGTATTTAAAGGTAGCTAACTTTGTCAAATTATACAGATTAAAATTTGAAATTTTCAAAATCGGCCTTGAAGAGTGAGTTCAAGAAGAGTATTTGGGAATAGAATTTCATTATAAATAAGAATATATATTTATTTTATAGATTACAAATAATATTAGGGTAGCTTAAAAAATTACTTATTTATGAAAATTTGTTAAAAACATTAGAACAATTTGGTTTAAAATTATGTATTAAGTGTGCTTACTGTGATTAACAAGATGGTGTGTTTGTTTTTATGAATAAAACTTTCTTAAGGATACTTTACTGAATCCATACATTTGAAAACTTTCTTCCAAGCTATAATACACATTTTGAGAAAGTTGGGTGCTACGTGAACCAACCATACTAGTAAAATGATGTATCAGCCCAGTATTCCAACCACCCACTCAGAGGGGGTGTATGTATGAGTGTTCCCCAGCAGAGCCCAAGTGGATAAAAAAAGAACGAATCAGGAAGTGAGGGATGAAGTGAAAATATGAGAGAAACAGAAGCGGCCCAGTCTGTGTGTGTCTAGCTCTCAAAGTGACCACTAGGATATGGCAGGCACGTCTCCTTTCGGTGGAGTGAATCAGAGGGGTGCTTGGTTATAACTTGGAACGAGTGCACACAGATATAAAATAGAGGCCAAGAAGATTGTTTTGATTCGGAATTTCTCCAAGTCATAGCTTCAAGAACGTGACTCTCCACGTCCTGTGTACTTCTGTAATGTAACGTGCAAATATTAAGGAAAGTAAACATTATCTTTTTATGTTTTTTTTAAGATCAGAGTATAATCCATTCCTGTAACTTTTTTAAAAACCTTTATGTTTAAAGGTTTGCTCAGCCGCTTGATTGGTTTTATTAATACAGTAAATACTTGATTTAATGAGAAAGGGATAACGGAATTAATTAAATAAGAATGGCATTAGCATTTTATCATGTTTGAATACTTAGTGGAAAAATTGCGCGTGGTTCATTCCTTTTCTTATTTATTTCGTGTATCTGAATGAAGCAGAAACTTAAGCTCCTAGGAAAATGGAAAATCATACTAATACTGGGAGATCTTTTAAATGTGGTGCTGGAGAAGACTTGAGAAAATCAGCTCGACAGACAAGGTGACTAATGAAGTCCTAAGAAGAGTGGGTGAGAAGATAACAATTTTCGGTGTGATTCTTCAGTATAAAGCAAACTGGCTCGGTTACATATTTATGGGGAATTGCCTTCTGCAAAATTCCATGGAAGGAAATGTTGAGGGAAAGAGGAGCTTAGGAAGAAGAAGGTTGCAAATATAAGATGACTCGAGGGAAAAAAGAAAATTCTGTGAGCAGAAGGAGGAGACAAGAGGACAGGGAGCATAGTCAGTTTTAGTTCACTGACAAAACACATAATAATTATTATAATAATCGCATCTTACTAAATATCTGGGATACTCCCATATTCACATTGAAGTTAAAAGCATAGGGAAGGTTTAATTTAAATATAATGTAACAGACTATGCCTGGATGAGGTGTAAGAAGTGTATGAAGCCCTTTAGGTCAAACCAACTTAATACAGTAGTATTACATCACAAAATATTGTCAACCTCACAGTTTCAATAATACTGTTCAAGCTTCATATTCCTAGAAGATAAACAAACTCTTACCAATATGTAAGAGTCCATTGGACCCTAGCGGGAAGTAAGATTCTAGCAACTGTGTACTAGGTCAAGTGTGCTGTCCTTGGTAGGCTATTTACTCTATCCATCACGTACTTAACTTTTCTTAATACATACTTTCCCACATTCTAATAAACTTTTCGTTAGAAATAAAATTTTCAAATATCTAGGTCCTAGCTATCAAAATCGACATTGATTTTCCATAATTACATAACTATGTGTGTGAATATACGAACGTAGATATAATCTGAATTTGTAAACAGAAAAAAACTATATATATATAAAGCAACACTCAACTGTTGGCTTAAAAAGTGCACACTAATCCCTGAAATAAAAAAAAACTATTATAGTTCTCACTTTGTACCAATAAATATGTAGTAAAATTTTGTCACATTTATTGCTAGTCTCCGAAACCCCAATTGACTGCGATTCAAACAAATCTGAGACTGTAAATCGTGTTGCATCTGTTGATCGCATGACCTGTTTGTCCTCGCATTCAGGTACTTCAGTCGTGTATTCAGTAAAAGGAAATTTTTGCCCCCAGGGTTTGGCTAACCTTGCATTGGCCGTCTTAGCTGGCTCCACCTTTCAAGGTTGTTCAGATACATTCCATAATCAAAGTGACATTTAAATAACAGCTTTTTTGTGTTGATGACCGAGTAACTTCACAATAGCTTATTTATTATCTTTGAACATTTGTGATTTTGTAATTTTAGTTAAAATAAAAATATTATATTTAAAAAATAAACATTCACTTAATCCAAATATATTGGAAGAATTTTTACCCCATTTTAATATGCAAACAATTCTTCTATTTGACTAATCTGATTAGAAATTAATGTAACAAGTGAAATATATGAGTAAGAAACAAATATAAAAGCAAGCCAAAAGTCAACAATAACCAGAAGAACAGAAAGGAAGCCAGAAGATGAAAAATAAGGTACGTAGTACTGTACATACAGTTTGAAAATAGTAAAATATCTTTTATAGAAATAGTAAAAATTAAAGTGTACACATTTTTACATGGCCATAAGAGGGGAGGGAATATTTTTAATAGATTTTGTCTCAATTACTTAAATAAATGTTATATTGTTAAATTTATTGCAAAATAATATTATAATATTTTATTTTAAAGAGTTAAATACTTCGTAAAATTGTATATTTTTAAAGAAAGACTTTATCTAATTCAAGTAAGCTAGATTTTCCAAAATTGAAATCAAATAAATTACTATACAAAAAAAAATGAAAATGTAACTAATAAATTCACACACAAATATATTGTTATAATATATTCTAGGCCATAAACGATTCAATGTAGATTGAATCTCTGATGAAACAAGAAATAAATTCCAACTAGCGTTAATTCAGCATGAATAAAAAATGTATGTAGAGCTCATATTTTGAAAAGAGCTGTAAATTAAGATATAATACTTAAGTTTAGTAAACTTTTAAAAAACATCTTATCAGAAATGAATTATACATCAAATTCACAAGAAGTGCGAATAATGGTGGAGTGAAGTTTTAATGTGTAGGTGTGTATATTTATACTCGTTAGGGTTATTTGAATGTTTACACTGACGGGGTAGTAAAGAGTAGGGTAGAAACTAGAGGAAACATACTTAATTTTAAGTGGAGGGAGGGTAATAAAAGAGGTTTAAACCACCTCATTCTAGATCTAAATTGGTTCAAAAACGGTGAAAAAAATGCTACCCCCTTAAATAAAAAATAGGTAACAAATTTAATCTGTCTAGAATTTCATACAAAATAAGTACAATTGTTTTAAACTCCTGAATACCTCCTTTCTATGTTTGTGACGAGTAAAGTATCCTTGATTACTTTTACGTGCAGTATTAGGCTTTATACTAATCAGAAATAAATTATAATTGGAATTTCTCTCACTTTATTAATCAGTTTGGATATAAAATAAATATTTATTTTAATTGAACTTAGTGATTTCCCCTTATTCTGATTTGGGAATTACTGGCCAGACGCTGTGTTCTTGAACGAGTTTTGATATACTATTTTTTTGAAAGGTGCTTAGGCCATTTTTATTTTCTTAAATTACATTTTTTTAGTAATAAACATTCTTTGGGATCTGTTCTAATATTTAAATTGCAAAATATAAATACTGCCATACTTGTTTAAGTCATATATATTATATCAATGAAATATCAATACATATCAATAACTTAATATTAGTTTTTTAAAACCAAGTAGTCTAGTACCTCGGCTGTCACATTAATGCGCCACCCCGGCATTAGGCTGTGACGAAGAGATCTGGGTTCAAATTCTGGTATGGTGTATTGAGAGGGTTTTATCCTAAATACTTTTACACTTTCCTTAAGCGCGAATACAAGTACTTTTAATTCTATTTCTACCCTACTCGTCCCTACCCCATTTGTGTAACCAACGTGTATGTATACAGTCCGAGTGGGTAGTGAGACGTGGTGAAAACTAAAAGCCATAGAAAATAACAAATAGCTTACAAAAATGTTTATTTATCATTAGAGTACAGGTAAATGATTCTTTAACTTAAAAGTTAGTAATAATCTAGAACCTGATGGAACACTCTAAAATATTTCATTTCGTGGCACCATGGGTGAAACACTAGATAGATTCGAGTGACATTGCGCAGTGTCGTGGTGATGTTAGGTGGATGCAGGGGTGGACATGGCTGCCAGTACACCAGGAGATCTCCCGAATGGCCGGTATGATTTGAGTTATTGCAACTAATTTATGCTAAAATAAAGCCTTACATTCAATGCTAGGTGATTGTTTTTATTAAATTTTAATCAAAAGTTCGAGTGAGTAAGTCTGATTATGCCCAGAATATATAATTTGCAAATATTTTAAATGACATTAAATGTTAAAAGTCTGACAGCTTATCTTAGCCGGTAGCGTGTCTGCCTACTAAGCTAAGGGTCCCGGGTTCAATCCCGGGCATGGCCAAGAATGTATAATTGATGAATATATATGTTCACTCTTTCACATTGATAAATTGACGGCTGAGGATTGGATGTTGTGCCTGTCCTTGTCTTAAGATATATTATAAGGCATATGAAGCTACGACATTCCTAGCCAACTTGTATTGGAAAATACATGGTTTGAATAAAAAACTGAACCTGTAAACAGTAGTGGATGTAAATAGTAAACATTAAATGCTAAATTATCGAGTTTGTTGTTTATTAGTGTTTTTTATAAACAATTTCTTCTCTGAATGTAAAATCAAATTTTTAGTGAATACTTATTGCTATTAGCTCTGTAATCCACTCAAGTAGCGGGTGGAGGGTCATTCAAAAAATATGAATATATCAAAGAAATACTCCCAGCTATTGTCCAACAATTTAGAAGTATTTTTAATATGTCAGTATAAAGTCTAAAATTGTATTTTAAGTTAACTTATTAGTGAGGTACGGCCGGGGTTCAATCCTCGGTCCCAGCAAAGATTTATATGATTTTCAAACACTTCCTTCACCTCTGACAAGACGTGTATTAACCACAACTTGTGAATGTGTAGAATGCCAGGCCTCCACCGTGGTTCGGATTCTACATTAAACTGTAGGTCCTTCATTTCATCTCACAATCACCCTACCATTGCACATTAGCGTAAGTGCGTATAACCCGAACGGGTAGTAAGATGCGGTGTTAATAATAATAATAATAATAATTAGTGAGGTGATAATAGATTATATTACTAAAATGTTCTCAGGATTAAATTTACTATAAATAAAAATATAAATAGTTCAAGGCCATCATATTTGTACTCCCAGGTCACTTGGAACATCTCAGTCCACCCCTGGGTGGATGTAAAAAGCGGATTAGATCCCCTCCTCTCCTTTGGCATCACTTGATTACATCACGACGACAATCTTCCAGCAAGTCTTCCCCAAAGTTTCATCTCCCACGAAGTGAACATAAACTAAACAAAAACCATCTCCAGCCTGCTTTGTTTGGGCACGTTGACGTTGTGAGAACGTACGTGGTGGCTACTTCTAGCGAGATGGCTGACGTGAATGTCATAGCAGGATTTGTTGGATGGCTCGTATACATACAGTAGCCCCATGGCTTCTTTGGTGCTGACTGACAGCTGACGGTTTTGAAAAGCTACCAGACCAAATTATACATCCCTTTACTGAACCATATGATCTACAAAAAACATGTGTTTAGCAGCTGTCACTTCTGACAGTCAAAATTTAGGTATATACCTAAATGTTGACTGTCAGAAGTCAGCTGTAAGCTGTCAGTCAGCACCAATAAAGACATGGGCTTACTGTAGTCCATATGCTCACTATTTGTATAGTCTTTAGCTCCCTAATGGTCCTTAGCAATTGTAATGGCGTTTCTTGAAATATAGGCAGGTAGGGGCTCTGGAAACCACCCCCACAGTTTCTATTTTAGGAGGGCCGGGACTATCTTAAAAGCCCAATCAATATTTTTACCATTTTCATTGTGAACCATTTATATTTTACAAGTAGTCTCTCACAATACCCAAATATTTATCATAATAATTTGTCACCCACCTCGGTGGTGTAGTTAGCTAACGCATTAGTTTAGTGTTAAGATAGAATGCCGAGGACGGAGAGATCAAGGCTCAAATCTCGGTCCGGTGAACTGGGGATGGTTTTTCTTCAATGGTTTTCCAATCTTCCTACATACAACTGTTAAGTTCACTTCCTCTAAATTACAACTTTCCAATTTCTAACCCATTAGCGTAAAACCCGAATGGATAGTAAGACGCGATGCTATAATTTAACTTATAATAAACATTTATCACCATCAGATTGGTCATTTTAATTATTAGTGACATTTTTGATCATGATACATTATTGTAACGAAAGAGGGTCAGAAGTGTGTTCCGTCTCCAACGTACATCCCCCAAGAGTTGTTTTGAAAGACTACTTTACAAAGCTTTACCACATGATCTCCAAACTAGGCAGTTGAACTATGCTTTATTTCTACTAGGCTGAGTGGATCATATGATGATATCATCTCTAAACTTTAAGGAAATGCAGACTTAAGTGGTACATACAATTAGAGCATTGTTAAGGATTTTTGAGTAATCATATTACATTATAAAATAAGTGATTTATTAATATTATTATTACTAGAAATGATTGAATTATTAAAATAAATAAGTTATCTATTGATGTTTATATTAAAAAATAACAATATTCAAATTGTAGAGAAGATTGTTCTTCTACAGTCAGGGACAAACTAGCAAATAAAAACACAAACCTATTTTTACCAATTAAGTCCTAACTTTGGTATCAACAGTTGATCCGGCATCTCAAATTATGGACAAAGCTTTTGTTTCGTGTTCCGGTGGAGTCACATTAATTGACTAAGAGTTCTATAAAGTAATGGTTCCATACGCTTACAACCTATATTTATGCTAAGCACTCATAAAAATAATATTTCCAAAATACTGTATTTGTTTAGGATGTTACATAGTCCGGTTCGGGTCTTGTGGTGTTCTTTTTTGTTAAATTTTAATGCTCGTCTCTTTCTTTCATTCTCTTAACGGATTAGAGTCAAAGTAAAGAAAGGTTTGGAGGGGGAGAGGTCATGGTGTCTACTTTCCAGGGAATAAATAATTGCTTTGATACATAGAGCTCACTAAAAATAACAAAATTATTTTAAAGATTTTTGTTGTGCCTATCAACATATTCCTTTGTTGTTGGAAGAAAATTGTATCTGTTGTAACGGGGATACAAATTGGGAGAGGGAGGTGGAGGGGATTGCAGGGCGTTCAGACGTCACAGTGTGACCGTGATTTCTTAAGGATATTAGGGTACGCTGTTGATTAAATAAAATTGGAAACTTACAAGGAATATTTAAGTTTATGATTAAGGCTATTGAAATATGTCAACTCATAAAATAATTGAATTAAATTAACTACAACTTAACAAGTCACTAAATTAAACAAGAGTAATAAGCTGTAAGCTAATAATAGAATGAGAACCCACAAAATTTAACTAAATTAAATAAACAAATTAATAACAATAAAACACATAAAAACTATTCAAATATTAAAAAAAAGTCATAAAATTGTATACTATTATTAACACAGTTCATTCATGTCACCACTTGTCCCTGTGTACGACAAACTGTGCTGAGCCACGTTACATAAACGAATTACTCGCTCACCCACTCACAGGTAACAATAGTCCATTCATTAGAGAGGCTAGCCCACTCACTGGACTGGCTGACCCATACACTGGACACGCTGGCCCACTCACTGATTGCGCTGACTACACATTGGACACGCAGGCCCACAAACTGGACACGCTAGCCCTTACACTGGATATGCAGGCCCACACACTGGGCCCGCTGGCCCATTCACCGGACACGCCGACCAACTCACAGATAACGCTGCCTACACACTGGACACGCGGGCCCACACACTGGATACGCATTTCCAACAAAAGACAAAAGCTACGTCTTTATCCGTGTGCCCACTGGTGTGCGTCGTATTAACACATAGTAGTAAAAAAACACTAAAACATTTCGTTTCATTATTTGTGTTCTAACTTCAATCGAGCTTTGTCCTGAATTCCCGATCCTTGTTAACAATTGGTTACTAGACTGAATTTCAAATAAAACATACGAACTTTATTATGAAAATTATATCAACTCTGTTTTATAATATAGTAAATGAGTAAATTAGCGTAATTATAATCCATTCTCCTACACAGAGTTATTTTTCTAACAAACGTTTAATGAGCTATCGGTCCAAGGAAGACTTGAATAACTTTCCACCACAGAATCTGATCGTAAAGAAATGCCAACATATTTTCAAGTTGACAAAGTAAAGTATATAGTTTCTTGAGTATAAAATACCTTACGTCAGAGGACATATTTTAAATACATAATAATCAAGATTTAGTAAGAAAAACTTAAGGCCTTTTATTTTACAAACTCTTAAATAAACAATATATAATTGGAGAATTTATGTAAAGAAAAGCGTTTCATTTTCTAAAAATGTTTTTGTATTGGTAAACTAGCTAATAAAGAAAATACTTGAAGAGAAACATTGTATCCTGATTTTGCATCTACAACATTAATACAAAATAATTTCTTACATACTAAATACTTATATTACACCTTAAATTAGTCTGTAGCGTACTGTCTAGTGAGATAGATGTTCCCTACTTTGGTCCGAACAAGGTCAGAAAATGTCTATTTATTTTCATGTCTCATCACACGTTTGAATTATACACAAGTATAATTACGCTAATTCGATTGGGGTGACAAGAATAACATTTAAAAGAACTGTATAGATTGTACATACATTAATTTGAGTAGGTGGAAAGTGGGGAAAAAATCCAAAAACTCCAGGTTGAGATTTGTATCTCGAGCTTCTTGTACCGGCAGTACAGACTAGATGAGCTTGACAATTTGACCACGTGCCTACCGGTGTGGGTGCTAGTTGATCATTGAGGCTTCCCATTGCATAGTAATGAATTAATGACAACACCGAGAGATGTTGTTCCTTTTCTAAAATTAATTTAGTTTTTAGGCTGTATGCTGATATAAACAATTAGTTCAGAGAATGGAGGTTAAAAATCATTAAATAAAAAATAGCTCCATCAGGTTCAATTTAAATACTTCATCAAGTGCGTAAAATATTTTTTTTAGCTAAGATACGTATAATTTTTTTCACCCTCTTTTCTTGGGTAAAAGTGACAACAAAGTTAAAAAATTATACAAACAAACTAAAATTAAGATATTGGTGTATGAACAGTGGGGGAGTGGTTGAAGGGGGGGCATTCCATATCTTTAAAAAAAACTTGTTTACCTCGGACTGGAGTAAACTCCTCCTTCCCCTGGAATGAATTTTCCCCTTTTAGATTTATCTCCCTCCCCGGTGATATTTTAGAACGTGGGGTTGAAAGATGGATTTGTATCAAACTCAAAATAAAATCTAAAGACATTGAAGGTTTAAACTTCAAAATTGTTCGGGAGAAACCCACTCTAAAGAGATTATAGAAGTATCTTATCATCAAAATTACCAGAGAAAGATTATTCAAAATATCTTTCAAGATCATCCAAATATTAAAAATTTGCCAGATAAGGCCCATTCTCAATATAACTTCAAGAGACATTTAATTTTTAAATATTTTCCAAACGAGGACACTACAAATAACTTAGAGAGTTACCCAATTTTCAAAATGTATTTTGTGAAAACCATTAAAAATAGTCTATACAATAGGCATCTAGTTTTTGTCGAGGGCCCCTCTAAATAACTTCTAGGAGCATTCAAAATTCAAAAGGTTTATGAGGAAGGACCACTTCAAATATTTTATAGAAAGTCTGTCTTAACAACACATTTTATTTTTCACAACGAGATAATTACTATCCATGATTATGGTACTTATGGAACTTGAAAACATTGTTCATATCACGTTATATTTTAGGGCCTATATTATATATTTTGTATTAATATTTTAATGTGTCAACTTATGATTTAAGACTATTCATCAACTCGTTTGATCATTATATTTTTAGTTGATGCATTGTAGTTTTATCTAATTGTTCATAACATACACTATGTTTCTCTATGAAAATGTTATTTAAATTGTACATTTTAGTGCTTGTCTATTTCACGTAATAAATTAAACAAATTATTAACTGCTTGATTTATAAATTAATTTTATAATTGTCAAGATAATCTTATCTTTCACTATAACCACTTCCTACTTTCAACTATTCTTTTAAAAAGTTTTCTAAAAAAATTTTACATGGTCTCTTTCTAAAAATTATAATTTTAGTTGAATTTAAAGTTTAGAATTGACAGTAATTATTGATTGTTTTCCATTGTTCTTTAGTTTTATCAATTTCCATTACTATTAAATTATTTAGCCATTTGGCCACCTCATTTTTAAACATATTGATCGGTTTCGATATCAAGATAAATGTATTATAACGTTCAACTATAAAACTAGCATTTGATAAATATTTATTTGTAGAATAATGTTGGGTAGCCTGTCTAAAAATCATTTTGGTAAACATTGAAATAAATATTTTCCCAAACTTATCACATTTTAATGAAAAAAAAAGGATTTACTATTTCCTACTGTCTATTAAAAATATTTTAACCATCTCATTTTTTATTTCAAAGTATAAACATTAACTTTTGTAATCATTAAAAATGTAATTGAAATAAATTTCATAGAGAAATAAGTTCCAGTGAGAGTTCATATTTATGGCGCATGCCTAGCTATGCATAGAGGAGTGGAAAGAAATATAAGTTATTGTGTATGATTATTACATTAAGGACTAATAAAGAAAATTTGAAACATTTCAAATTTCTAATTACATGTGATCCTTAGTTTTTTATAGAGTAATTAAATCAACGAAGGATTTTTTGGGGAAAATATTAGCTAATTAAAACGTCAATTTTATTAACATTTTGTAATTTGGAAGTGTAATTTTAATATACTTAAAGACATGACTGTAGAATCATATTAATTATTTTTCCATTATATTTTTAATTGTGTTTATTTAAATCATGTTGTTAAGTTCTATTTCTAATTTAAAAACCAAAATTTCCATTCTTAAACATTAAAAAAAAAAATATATATATATGTATATATATATATAGTCCTACTATTTACATGCATGAGTATCATTATTATTTTAATAACGTGTTGTTTTCATATATTTAAAATCTAATATTTTAAGGATGTGGTATTTTTTTTATTTATTCTTTACATTCATGTTTACTTGGACTTGACATTTTAAATATGTTTTTATAAATTTTAAAATAGACAAATATATATACTCTTAGCATTTTAGAATTATGAATACATTCGAACTTAACTCGAAGTTTTGAGCTTTTTGAAATACTCGACTCGAGTTTGACTAGTGAAAAAATTCAAGATCTTAGACTCCTAATTAGCTTGTTTAAATATAAAGGGTGTAATGCACTTTGCTTCTCATTGAGTGCCAAAAGAAAGCTTCAATACTTTTAGCTAGGATTTGAACTAAATTATAACCTCTTATATTAAAGAAAACATGCCATTCACGTTTATAAGAAATAATAAATTAATAATTTAACCTGATTATACATATTATATGATTTATTATTGCATGTAGCATGTTCTTAGCAGTTAAGTCCATAGGCCTACATAAATGCTTTTTAAAAATAATAATAATAATAAAAATAAAATATAAATAATAATAATAAAGTCAAGAGGCAAACAGTATTACTTAACCTTCCAGCAGCAAGTAAGAAAATCAGAGCGGAACGGTATTTATTTTATGAATCAAGAAAGGGAAAGAAAAGATCCTCAATAAAGAAAATCTAATTAATTCTAAGTTTACCTAAGAAAACACAGAACATTGTTAATTAAATTCCAAAAGTAAAGGAAACAAAAAAAAAAGTTGAAAAGAAGTAAAATGCTAAATAAATTATTGAAGAGTCAGCACCACAAATGTTAAAAAAACAACTAAAAAAACAAGTAAGTCTAAAGTCCTGAGGCTGTGTTACAATTTAGCTTTGACCTTTTTAGAACAAGGAGTTTATAAATCACGAGGACTTTCAGAACTTGCAAGCTATGACATTAAACTTGAATACGACGACACAAAGAAAGAGATCGATAGGTAAAGTCTCAGCCCAAAAGAATGGAAAAACAGTGAATTGTTTTTTATACAATATTTTACGAAGCTTTAACACCCATTGATGGACACGCGGGCTTAGACATCAAACTCCTCAGGTCTGATTTTAGTATGAAAGGGAGATCAACATTATCTTTCCACCTAAGTGTACTAAGGGTGATGTTTTCCTCAAATAATATTCACTCTACCTCCCGTCAAACGTAGGTACATATTTTTCATAAATTATATATTCCTCATTAACCTGCTCCATTGGCCGCAAGGTCTAAAACATCATCATTATAGTGTTAGACTAGACCATTATTGTGAAGTATGTTATGGTAAAGTGTTAAAAAAATGGTCCAGTCTTGGTCTATCACTACTATTGCCCAAACTATGAACCCCTTAGTTTCTTTAATCGAGCCAAAGCTTTTAAATTTTTTGAAGCACCAAGCCAGGACAAATTTCTCGCCATCAAGTAAATGAAGAAAATAAAATAAATTTATATTTGGAGTCTCTATCGCTTTCTAAATGAAGATGTTTGATTTGAGTCCCTTTTGTATTGCAGAATGGGCAACAGGTAGATGTTTAACTTAGTATCTTCACATAATAGTTAAGTGTGGAATGACCCATTTTTAAAAATTAACTTTCATAAATATACATAGTTTTGAGGTGTCCTAAATTAAACCTTGAAACCTTTGGTTGGATTCAATTTAATAATATTTTATTCTTAGTAGTGTATTTTATTTTTACCCATCAAAAAGTTATATGTAAAAAGACATGTAACATGTAATAACAATAATTAAAATAAGGATTTACCCTTTCAAAATGTATCTTTAGTAATTTCTTAACACTAAAAGAAGAGAATATTGTGAGCTTTAGATAAAAAAAATTGTTAGTGTTTTAGGCTATCGTTTTTAATTTTATATAAATCAATCTAAAAACTTCAATTTAATATCTCACAAAACATTCTCGAAACAAACCAATAAAAATTATTTTAAGCACCTGCAGCTGCTATAGTTTCAGATAAAGAACATACTCAAGGGTTATAATGGTGGTAACCGTCAAGGATGGATTCCTATTGGGGCAGAAAAATCTCAGATGGAAGCAAACAAATTAAGGACGCAGGTAAATAAAAAAAACTATAAGAAATCTATTAATTCACTATCAAATGATGATAAGGAAAAGCATACAATTAATAATATACTCGCTCAAGACTCACGATAGAATAATGAGCACTTACACCAGTGATCACACGGTATAAAGTGTCAAGCTCGCAATAAACTGTACTGCTAGTAAAGCGGAAGTTGCTATTTTAGCCTGGTGCACTGGTAATGTCAAAATAATATTTTTAATTCTCTATATATGCTAATTAAAATAAATTCTCAATCAGCTTATACTCCATTCACGGTAGGAATTACTCTCTGAAAGGTCTTTTTACCAACCAATATCCAACTACATAATAGATTTCTGGTAGGGAAAAAGGCCTTTCAGAAAACAATTCCTACGGTGAACGGACTATAGCTTACCATTTCTTTCTTCCCACCAGGAGCCATGCCATTGTACATTTCGTTTGCTCTAAAAAAGAGCTGTCTTACTTTAGTGAAACCAAGCAAATTAAGCTTATTCTTTCAGGGAAAACGGATGTCACATCGGCCATATATCAATCTATTTCATTTTAGTGATTCCTCACCAGTCACATGATGCATGTTTTATATTAAAGCTATTGTTTTCACATATATTTATTATAAAAAAATCCTAACTAGAATGGCAGATTTAAAAGTGTAATTATTGTGTTTTGTAATATAGTTTTAGAGTAGAGTGGTGTTTTATTACAAATATTACGCACATTTTAAACGCTTGGTCATCAAATATTACTAGCTATTGCAACTGTTAAATGATATAAAAATTGTTTCATGTCATTTAGTTTGCTACATAAGCAGATAATCTATTTATAAATAATAACGAAACAATAATCTATATCATTTGTACACGATCATATTATATAATTATCAGACAAATGAAATTGTTGGATACGAAGCTATTGTCAATGTAAATTAAAACCAAGTTTTGTTGTTTTTATAGATTCTCATAAAATAATAACGCACAAATATTGGTCATGGAAATACTGGCTAAATAAAATAATAATGAACTGATATATTAAATATTAAGGAGAAAATTTGTATAGTGAAATCGCAAGTCTGTAAAATCGGGTTGAAGTTCTTATAGTATAATTAGCTTATAGTCTAGCTTGGGGGTTTATGGGGTTTAACCCCCTGTCCCTAATGTTTCGAAGTTTTTAATATTAAACTTATAGATGGTCTTGTATAAAACTGCAAATCACTTATAAAGACATAAAAAAAAATTTTAAAAAAAATAGTCAGGCAAGGACTCCTACAAATAGCATCTATAAGTATTTATTTAAAAAAAATCCCAGTTGAATATTACCCCAAATGGCTTCTAGAGGCATCCGATGCTTAAAAAAATTACCTGTACGGGCAACTCCAAGTAGCATCTATATGCACATAAATTTTTTCGTAACCAAGCAATAGTTATGTTTCTTAAGGTATTTAATTTAAAAAAAACCAGGTGAGGACTATTCCAAATAGCTTGGGCTTCCAATTAAAAAAATTGTATGATGTAAAAATTAGGTTAGGAACACTCTAAATAGCTTTTAGGGCATTCCAAAATTTAAAAAAAAATCTTGTTAGGCACCACTTCATATATATTTTAGAGAATTTAATTTATATAAAAAATATCTGATAGGCATTTCTTAAAATAGCTCTAAGAAGCATCAAAATATTACGAAGCAGGACTATTTCAAATAGCTTCTTGGAATAACCGAATCTCAAAAATTATCCGGGAGCACTATTCTAAATAGCTGTTAAAAGAGTATAATTTTCAAAAACTCTCCAAACAAGAACAACATTAAATAGCTTCTAATAGCATCCAATTGTCTATATTTAACTGGAGGAGAGGAGGGAAGTAAGTATCTCAAATGCTTTTTCGTCACTTGCTCCCCTCTCCCCAACACATATTAATATACTGTATAAAATATAAATTTTCTTATTTTTCGGGGTTTAGTAGTAATTCTTAAAATCATATAATAAACTTAGGATCTTAAACCCCCACACTCCCTTATATTTAATTCTCCATACGCCCACGCGATTTACTTTAAAATAATAATTTTATTTTAAAAGTGCCTCCAAGTCAAAATAGAAAGGAAATGTATCAGCGTGTCCAAAAATAGTTTAAAAAATCACATTTTATGTTTTATTATTTAAAATATGAGAGTGTGAAACTAGCTCATTTTCTACGATGTCTTACATGAGATGTCTTATTTCGGAGATTAAGGTATGGTAAGGTGATCGTAAAATATCAACTTTGATAATAATATACAGCCTATACCATAATACAAATTACATTGAAAGAATTTGCAAAGCTTTGAAATTTTTTGGTAAGAATTGAAAGTTATATCGCCTTCGTTTCAACTTCAATACCCGTAATAACATTCACAGCATCGAACATTTTTAAAGGAAGAAAAACAAAGTCTAGAGGTATATCAATAAAATAATTGAAATATCTCTCTAAATATGACATGTTTCAACATCTAATTGGTTTTAAACCACTTATAAACAGTATAATAACACCAATTGGTGATTAAATGGAATATATAGTGTAGGCATGAATAGCCTTAAATACGTCAGCATAAAATAATATAGTGATCTTTGTTATCGTTTTTTTCCCCAAGCTTATCTCTTTAACTTTATCGCAAGTCAACAACACAGAGTTGTAATTGATGGGAGCTCGAGGTTTGAATCTGGGTTTGCTCTAGTGAAGGTGGTTCCTCTAACCACAGTGACTGATTACCGACTCCATTCCACCCCGCACTTATATAGTACCAACAAGGTCACTGTTATGGGGTTAAATGGAAGGTTGGGACGACAGTCACTGTGGCAAGGGGATGCCCAGCCCCAGCCATTCCTTTATTAATATACTGTACATAATCAATCAATAAAAAATATATTACAACAATATATAGGGGATCCTGAAATAAGGACAAGTCATTTTTATAGTGTCCGTCCGCCCATTGAACTAGTGAGACATTTTTCCACTTCTTCCTCTAGGCGCGGCATAGATACTTAGTCCAGGATCTAGGTTGCAGTAGATCTTGACTGGAGCTGGAGTTGGCGGTCGACAACCCGGGGGGTGTATGACGTCCTCGGTGTCTCCATCCCCGACAGCGATCGCCACTGGTCAGCCCTTAGTAAGTGTAATGTAGACTAAATTTGTCCGATGAATCAGCGTGCTCCAAGCTGCTGGTGGCAGATGCAGGTAGTGTGAAGCCAGGGCTATCAAGAACACCGCTTGATGTCTATCACGATCAGGTGGCAACTCCGTATCCTTAGCTTTCAGGCTAAGGGACAATCTTAGTGCAGATTCTTAATCTATATTAAGGAGTTGAGTGTCTGGAGGAAGAAGGGAACTCCACGTCTCTCTAATTGGTTGTAGGATAACTGCTTGCGCTGGGGGTTGTAGATCAGCCCTTGGTACTCCTGGAAGGCGTGCTTATAGTTGTCTGAATCTCTCTTCATTAGCCGCCATCGAGGTATGTATATCAACAAGGATAGCTGGCATTCGATCTTGTTGTGCCATTGTAGATTTGTTGGGTACAATTTTTCCCTTCCCTCAACACAAATGTGGGTACACATTATATAAACATAACCTTCCTAATCCTTATAACTACAAGCGTAATTAGTACCTAAGCGTATAACCCAAACGGGTAGTGAGACGAGGTGCTATTTTTTTATCCTTGGACAATCCTATCATATTGTAAAAAGTATTTGTCCCTTTTTATGAGCGACAAGGTCGTTCTGAGAATGTTACACTAATGACAAAGTGTGTAGGGGTTTTACTAGAAATTGTAGCTCCCAGAAGAATATATTTTTAAAATATAACTCTTACAATTTTAGTTGTTTTTAGAGCGTATGTCACCAGGGTTTGTATGCTAGAACTTTCTGGTATTCTTCTGGAAGTGGTGGATGTGTAACCATCTTCTGAGTTTGGAACACCATGTAGGTGTTTTGTATGGTTAAGTTGACGTGTAAAATTCCGAAATTGATTAATCTGGTTAATATAATTAAAACAGTTCTATTCGACTCAAAATATGAACGATCTAACTTGCCACATGCTATACTTTCAATAAACATATCCTAGACACATATAAATAAGCCTAAATAATTGAGAATACTCTACATATTAAAATATGTATCCCACTTTCCTCAGCAATGATGTCATAAATTCAATTATTTATTTGAGTACTTTAAAACAGTTACAAAAATCCAACAGTAAAATATATTATTTATATAAATTAAAAATTATTTTGAAGGAAATTATGTGTATCATCTTTGTAAATAGTAAAAATATTGCGCGTCTGGGCTGCATTATTAACTCGGTGGTGAAGGGTTGACGAGTTATTTTATAATTTAAAAAATTAATAGATACATAATTTATTAAGATGGATTTGCCACAAATATTACCTTTAAGAAAATGATTCTATAGATAATCTTTGAAAGAGGTTATAGCCGTACTCAGAAAAATGGGCGTAGTTAAATATTTAAAACAGTGATGGGCAAGAAAGTAACATTTCCACTGGGCAGACGTTTTAATTATATTTTATTTGCTTCCTCGTTATCAGACATGCATTAGTTAAAGTGCACCATCAGAAATCCTTAAGCAAAATGAGATCACTACGTCGCTCAATCGTCGCGTGCTCGGCTCATCTACGGCTCAAAGAATGCTCGTGGTGTGCTTGTTATACGCGAATACTCACTGCGAGCAACGAGCATTACACTAAGTAGTATTCTACATACTCGGTCCACCTAATTTATGCGCACAGTTTTAAGGGAGATTTTGAAACCATTTACCATCGCAGTACAACCATATGGAATTCAAACCCTGACCTCTCCATCACCAACCATCCAGACCAGACAGATGGTGACGCCTTGGCGCACGTGACCCACGCTGTGGATCGTTTACAATAAAACCTCTGTTGGAGCCATACTACATAAAACCCACACTCACAGTCCGTGGCAGTCGAGTGGTGCCATTCTATGGAATTATGGAAATTCGACGTATCCGAGAGGAGGAGACACATTAATGCAGCAGCGGCAATAATCCATGGCCCAGTTTGGATCGACGCTACTTCATCGCACCATACGAGAGATTGTTAACAAATGTCAATAACGCTCCAACGCAATCCTACTTGATCGAGAGAAAAGCAAGTAATGGAGGCTCGATGGCTATAAACTGTTTTCATTTGAATAGCTCATAAAATTTAGATGATGCATGAAAGAAGGAAATTGCAATCCAAATAATTTGAAATTTTATGACAAACAGTAATTTTGTTTGCTAAATTGAAAAAGGTTTTGTAATAGTGAGGTAGTGCTAAATATATTAGGGGGTGGGCAATGGGATAGGGTGATAAAGAGGATCTTGAGGACCTCCACACAATGCACTGGAGGCCAGGAGAGGATAATACTTCATAGGCTTTTTGAGCTTTGTCTGTTTTAAGGTGGTTTCCATGGTAAAATACGAAAGCCAAACTCAAAATTAAGCTAACCATATCATAAATATCTTCATCTCTCTCATTGAAAGACGTCAGTGAATCTAAAAGTAAACAAATGTCAATGGGAGCCTCCATATATAATTCAAAGTATAACATGGACAAGTGAATTTATTACTATTTGCAGTTAAATAATATGTTCATACAAGATCGTCTTCTTTCATTGTATCTCGTATAAAAGTGTGTGTGGATTGGGGGGAGGGGGGGACAAAACGGGCCTTATTAAAAAATAAGATTGGGTTTAAATTCCCTCCGACTGTATTCCTGTTATGTGCTTTCATTGGAAAAAAATACTAAGTTAATGTATGGTATTATTATTATTATTATTATTATTACTATGAAATTAAGTTTCTTAAACTTTATGACAGATAAGGCTATAAACGTTCTTAAATGTAAAGAATATATGAGTCACTATCACGTGACACATATTGTTTTGAAGCAAGTAATACTTACAAAAATGGACTATGATCTTCTCTAATACCTCAAGGTTGCCAGGGCGTGGCGATAGACTGCACGCGTACTGGTTAATAATTGACAACTAAAATACTCAATTTATTGGTCAGTTATTGCCATTTTGAGCTGTTGTAAACCTCAGCTAAGCTAAACGCAAAAAGAGCTATGTCTTAATATTTAACAATATGTAAGTAAAATGTAGTTACACAAATTAAAAATGGGTCATTATTATAATAATAGTTTAACTATTCAAATTATTGTTCTATTATGTGTAAGCTAGGTTTCCCAAAATTGACAGAGTACAAAAGAAACACAAAAAACTCTAATTTTATGTCATACTAGTGATTAGACATTTTAAAATTAGTATTAGCAGCAGTGATGTAGGAAGGGCCAAGTATCGCTAGTGTTATTTTTCTCGCTTGACACCTAGGAGAGAAAGTATTGTGATCGTCAAAAATTTCGAACTTGAGATTTTGATAAATGTCGAGGTTTCATGAATCCCTGAAACAAAAAAAGTGGCTTTCCCGATGCCGTCTGCCTGTCTCTCTGTAACTCGGATTAGAGCTGAAACTATTTGATCTATTGGGTTATAACTTGGTATTTGGGTTTTCAGAAGGTCCCGATGAGGGTTTTTTTGGAATTAGATGTTTAACCCTACGTTTAAGGTTAGGTTACTAGAGGGAAAATGTATTTAAAAAAGCGATTATCTCAAAATTAGCTTAAACAATTTAGATTAAATGTTGTAACGATGTTCCAAACAAAGAATATGCAATACACTACAACCTAGTAATATGGAGGTTGTCTAACTCACCAAGGCTCACCAACTCTCACCAACTCTCACCAACTTTCGCCAAGTCCGACCGATGCCTCTCCCCGTCAAATGGGACGTACGTACTCGCTGCGACGCATCCACTCTCCTCGCTTGGGCAACTACGACTGACCGAGGCGAGAGCCAAATCAGAACCTCGAACTCCAAAAGAAAATACTGTTGCCAACTTGACTTGGCAAACATCCGGCCCTGGAATGTTCCAGCTTAACCTGGCAAGTTCTGGCATCTCCGCGTACGTGCCGGAGCGCTGTACTCTACCCCTCCTTTGTTCTATGTGCCTCCCCTCCGTCCCCCCCTTTACTGAGAACTTGTTTGTATATAACAACCGCCGTTACTTCATAGGTTTACTCATTGTATCACTGGCTTTACCAGGTGAGGGCGCTTGATTGGAATAATATTAGTAAAATCTATCAAAATTCTCTTTGGATCTAAATATGGGGAGGGAATACTCTTCAAAATTACTGTTTGGCAATACTTTAATATATCATTAATGGGGACCTTTTACTTTGATCTGACGTGGCTGGTCCACGATCAAATGTTGGTAACTTTCTGGGGAGATTAACTTTGCTTAGTTCTATTTATTTACGGTAGGCGCGCCCGAACCTGTATTCTGGTTCATCTATGTAACATTTAATATTGTTTAGGGTAATTTTTTGGGGATACGAATTTGTTTAGAATTAGATGCATTTTGTATAGGATAGTTAATTTATATTATAGGCGCAACGGGAGATTGGGCAACGTGTTACACTTCTTCGAGCATTGTTATTAGTTTAGGCTATTTAGTAATTTAGGATAGGTCTCCAACGGTCATGGTTGGGACTTCAACTTATAATATTTAAACTAACTAATTATAATATTTTTTATAGTTGCGAGGCTATGTTTTACGAGCTTTTTCTTGTTAAAGTTGATAACGTAAGCGCACGCTTGGGCGCCAAATTTAAATGTTAATTTCAAACTATCACTCTACGCTCTTGTAGGACAAGTAATATATTGTATGTCATGACGGCTTAGTCTGCACCTTGACAGACTAAGCGAAGGCTGGTTAAGCCATTTATGTACTCATAATTCATTTCATCATTGTAATTTATCAAAATAAAAAATGTTCCTCTTGTGACCTCATGGTTATTATTTTTGGGGCCCACTTCCTGACCTCTGTGTGAGCGTCACAATGTTATATCTTAATTTATTAGTATTATAAACAAAATGGCGATTCTCATTTTCTCACAAAAATGACTTTGAGGGTACTTTACATGAGTGAAATTTTCCAAACTTCATCATTTCTCCGCAACTATTTGAGATAAGAAATATCTAATCAGTGTAAAGTTGTAGTATCATTAAAGATACAAATGTTTTATTAGAATTATATTTTTATAAAGCTAATATTTTCTGAGATATAATAAAATATATTATATACTTTTGAATTCAGGTCTTTGAAAATTAATGTGATTCCTATAGTCTTTGTTGGACCAGGATATTTATCTTTTCTCAATTTTTCTGTAACAGTGTTCTTAGTTTATAGTGCCATAAAGTAAGTACCAGTGTATATTATTTCATCTATGATCCTTGGTGTAATGTTTTTACAACATTGTATACACCTATTATTTCGATTCACAGCTCTTATGAATTTTTAGTAAATATATATTTTAAGAAATAAATGGTACGGAACTCCGCACGTACTTTCTCGCTCTATTGTTTAAAACTGCAGATATTTACTCAAAACTCGTAATATATGTGAAACGAAATAATATACACTAGCAAACCCAAGCATAAGTTGCACTATACTTACGTAAGACATTTTTTTTTAATCCCGGTTTTAAACTTTATAGTTTTATTTTTTTTAAATGTCCTCATTTTTGTATGCTTGAACCTATAAAAATTGATCAATTTTGGGTACACAAGGGTCAACACTTCGCATTAAAATTTTAACTTTTATCGGGGTTTCACATCTTCAGGTCCTCGCAATGGTATTAAATTCCTCATCTATAGGTTTTGACCAATACAAAATGTAAATATTGACTATTGAGACTAAAATGAAGGAGAGAGATAATTGTTGTACAAACATTTCTCCTAAGAGGTTAAAGGAAAAATAACAAACTTTTGTAGAGACCTACTCATATTTAATTACTCTATGGCATTACATAATTATTGGGTTTGAACTTAAGTAGTGTCTCTTAAAAACAGCATACAAAATTGTATTAATATATTTAACAATATATCAGAAACTTTTGATTTTTTTAAAAATTCATTTAAAATAAAAGTTTTTTATTTTTAATAGTATTACAATTTTGCAATGATAAGTTATTTATTATCTCAAAAAGTTGCGGAAATACGGAACTTTCCACTTCTTTAAGTATCCTAAAATTCATTTTCATAGGAAAATGGAGATATCCATTTTATTTATAAACTTAAACAACGCCTAGAAACATATTTTAATCAAAATCATTAAAGCCGATTTTGAGAAAATCAATTTCTTCCCTTCTCGCTTTTTATTAATAGACTCTTAAATTTAGGGTTAAGCAGACACAGACAGACGGCATTGAAAAAAACACTTTTTAGTGTTCGGGGGATAATAAGACGTCGACATCCATCAACATTTCAGGCTAGATTTTTTTTACAGTCGCAATACTTTACCTTTTGTGTTCGAAAAGTTTATATATATAATTGCTNATATATATATATATATATACATACACAATTGCTTATAGCTTGAAAGTTATAGGTTCTATAAAAATATGTTTCAAATAAAGGATTTGTATTATAAATAGACCTACATATTTACAATTATAAGTAATTTCATATCGCTAAAACTTAAAGCGGATATAATAAATAATAAGAATTTACGCTTCAGACCAGAACCTTTAAGTCATTTTGCCGAAATATTGAAAGTAGCCATTTTGTGAATAATATTTATAAATATTCAGAAATTAAATGTAATTATAATCGTTTTAGCCGATTTTGAGAAGATATGATTTGTCCATTTTTGCACTTCAGTTAACTACCCTTAAATTATTTTAGGGTTAGATATCAAGTTCCAAAAACCCATTTGGGGAACCCCATTTAAAAATCCTATATACCAAGTTTTTTTTAACACGATCGGTATAATAAATTAGGTTTTAATCTGAGGTATAGACAGACAGACGGGAATTCAAAAACAACTTTTTTGGATTCGAAGAGGGGAGGGGAGGGGTCATGAAACGTCAACATTCATCTAAATCTCGATTTCGATTTTTTTGATGATCACAATACTTTCTCTACCTGTAAGATAGGGAGAAAGTAAAAAAGGGGAGAAAGTCTGTGAGGTGAACCATACCATTTATTTATAAGAACTACTGGCATTGAGAAACTTTTAAGACAATAATCCGTCCACAAAATGAATGAAATATATTTATGTTGTTTAACGTGAGAATGTATTCGCTAAAAGATTAATAGCAGTAATTTTTTAAAGTTTAGTAAACTAAACTTTTTTCAGAGTGTTATCTGTACAACAATTATTAAAAAACGGCGCATTAATTAATTAAATACTATGTCACTGGTTAGCTAGTTGAATTTTATTTAAGGTCATTCGATAATAAAATTACTTTGGACCATTTTAACAGCTATAAATAATGATTCTATGATTTCAAATCATTACAGTTCACGAGATATAAGAGCCAAGCGTCCAACTTGTTATTTTATGCGTTCTTATACCATTGTTAAGGTAAAGTAATTTATTTAAGGGGCTGAAATTTATATGAGCATATGAGCTGTAATAAATAAAATATCTATAATATGTAAAAAAAATGTTTTATTTATGATCAGTTTAAAAGTGGTAAACTTACATAATTTTTAATTGTATATAAATATTGCTATTTTTATACCTTGATAATTTGATTTTATTTCATTTCGTAGTACTTTATGTCGATATTTAGAATGTTTTATTTTTTTAACCTGGCTCTGATCGTAAATTTTATTAATGTGTCTAGAATGACTATTGCAAATGTAGATTTTAAATGTATATTTCATTACATTTCTTGTCTTGAGTATAATTATTGAGGAGACATCACCAACTAGCAGAATATAATATGCCAGGCTATGGCAGAAGGTAAGATACTTCTAACTAATGAGTAATGACACATGCAGGTAAAGCGAAGGCTGGTTTCTTTGCCTTTTTGGTCCTACTATAAAGGGTTGAGGTATTTATATTTTTTGTCTATTATTCCCACCACTATATATGTTAAAATCCCTCCCAATATGTTATAGACTCAAAAATCTTATCAATTCTCATTGTTAAGTGTATTCACTCTTAAAGGTATCTTTAGCTTCCTGATTATTAAATAAATTTCGACACTTTTCAAGAGTATTTAGCTTAGAATCTTTGAAAATAAAAACAACACATCACAGGGAGGTATATCGATCATAATTATTGAATTAATCATATAAGAGATATGATTTATGAAGCGATGATTACACAACAAATATCATTTAGAAAGGAATATACGATAGAAGATATTGGATTCATATATCAATCAATTTGCGAATTATTGTTACAGACATTTATATCGACCATGTCTATTTATTAAAGTAAGGCCTTATTCCAATCACATCTAGACACGACTTTTCGTAAAATTGTATTAAACCGAATGCCAACTTTAGTCTATTTGCTTGCATTCATTTTATCCCAATATAAAGTGGGGGGAAGAAATGTTTTTTTAATTGGATTTATATAAATGACATAAGTCTAAGCATAAAATTAATTCATCACGCTTGAAATTTGTAAAAAAAAGTAGCTAAGAATAAGTTGTTTGAAAATCTACCATGGAAACAATTGATATTTTTTTTTACCAAAGCGTGCTTATAGATCAAAATATAATTACACTTTGTGTGGCAGTGATGTTCATGATAAGTCATCAATATGTCAAGTTTATTCTGGTTTTTTTTACTTTAATTGACCTTGGATTAAGCATAAAGCCTTGGCGCAAAGACGTATTTTAAATCATGCTTGACATTTGACCTCCATCAAGGCGGGAAATAAAATCCTGACTTAACATCCCACTACAGATTCCAGTATCTCAAATAATATGTCATATATTAATGATTAATTTATCACCAGGGCATCAATTAATAAATATTTAGTGTGGCCACCCAGAATAAAGTTTAGGTTCAAACTAGTTCTATAAAAATTGTTTTTTTAACTAGGGTATTTGGTGAAAATGATCTTATCACTAGTTTGGCATTAGCTAAACCCCCCTTTTCTTAGGACCTCAGCCACACAGATAACTTGCATAGTGTTGTGAAAATAAATATTTGGTTTGAATTATCGAGAAAAATATCACCCTATTACCAATCAAGGAGGACATAATCCGGATAAGAGATTGATAACTGTACACTAAATGGGCAGGCCATGGCCTTGGTGCACATACTTAAGCTAAACTTGGGACAAGCTTTACTAATATTACTTTTAAAAATATCTATGAATCACTACTATCCCATATTTATTAGAATAATATGGAGACTTATAAACGTTTATACCACCGGGATTACAACTAACAATCGTCTCTCGGAGAATGTTGTGGGCATTTTTAAGGCACTAAGACTTGACCTCACTCTCAATATGAGTCCATTTGAAATAGTTAAAGATGGACAGTTATTGTAGCCAACCGGACTCGTGGAATAGTGGTCAGAGTTTCTGGGCACCGACCTGAAGGTCCTGGGTTCAATTCCCGGATGGTATATAGATAGTTCCAACAATCACCTGGGGTTGGTTAATTAGGATTAAGCCAGATTAAGATCTTCAGTGGTTTCACCTCGTCATATTCAATATCTTCATAGCCTCGTCTCATCGGGGCGCGGAAAGAAACTCCACGGAAAGGATATAGTCTACTTTAAGTACATTTGGGCGTCCTCTTGGCAACGTATTTCCGCAAAACTGAGCTACAGCTTTATGTAGTCCTAGCACACTATTATTATTATTATTATTATTATTCTGCTAACTCCTCATTGGTATTTTTTCCACATCCACATGTAAGAACATTATGTCCACCCTTGTCCAACCTTTCCGTATTTAATCATAGTAAATGGTATATTGATATGAAGGATATATTTTAGAGTAAATGTACCCACACTGGCGTGGAGCTAAAGTGTAGATACATTTTGAAGAAAAATCTTCCTTATTACCTGCGTTCATGATTTAATCCATGAATCCCCTGTTTCCAGCAGACTAGAAAGATGAGACTAAAATTTAGTTCACGTGCATACCGATGTGCGTTTAAAAACATTTGAAAATCACAAATCATCAACCGCATTGATGGCACGTGGTCTAAATTTAAAGCTCATTTAGTCTGGTTTGCAAGTGACGAAGAGTTTGAGATTTATATCACAGGAGTAATGAAACTGTTTTTCCATTGAAAGTTTCCCATTCGCAAATACGGGTACGTTTTCCAATACATTTTATAATTATTAGCAGATTAACTTAATATATGCGCGAATGAGTAATGAGACGTATTGGGGGGGGGGGAGGAGATTTAACATATTTTGTGTGTATTTTATAGTAATGAAAAATGATACAGAGAATAAAGTAAGCTTTTTACTAAATACTTTTTTTCTCGTCTATGAATGTAAGCTGCTAGGTCCATGTCGGTATAATCTGATGTGCTTTCCACGCGGTGCTAATAAGTTGCACAAACTAACGGGCGGCCAGTCAACTAACTGATCGTGCATAAACAATTAACGGGCAGTCTCGCTAACAATGGTTTGTTAGCTTGCTATCAATACCCACGGGAGTTAACAATAGGTACACTCCACAAATACTGGACAGTTGACAGATCAGGTTCACTAACTTCTCCTGGAAATACAATTATAGGAGAGACGTAGGCGGTCAGGTGTTAAGCCTGATTAAAGCAGTGGCGGGACACAACTTTAGAAGGTGTTTCCACATTACCTGCACCAGTCATCACTACCTTCCTGTACGTTTTTAAACTTGAGTTCAATTTTTACTTTCTTTCAATCTTTCGATAGTCATGAAAATCTTACGTGAGGTTTTGATAAATTCCGACGTTTCATGACCCCCTGAAACAAAAAATGTTGTTTTCTTAATGCCATCTATCTATCTGTCTGTACCTCGGGCTAGAATCGAAACTATTTTACAGATTGGGCTATAGCTTGGTATCTGGCGTTTTCATAAGAGCCCACTGAGGTGTTTTTTTTAGAATTAAATATCAAATCCTAAATTCAAAAGAATAAAAAGATATTCTTGAAATTCACTCCAACGATTTTGAATTAATTTTATATCTAGACACTATTCATTATTATAAACAAGTTGGTGACCTGGCGGTCTAGGTGTAGGATGTCAGACCTTTGTGTTGAGGGTCCGGGGTTCAATCCTCAGTCCCGGCACAGATGTATCTGATTGCCAAACCCTTCCTTCACCTCTGATAGGACGTGTGCTAATCACAACTTGTTAATGTGTGGAATGCCAGGCCTCCACCATAGTTCGGATCCAACGTTAAACTGTTGGTCCTCCATTTCATTTCACTAACACCTTACCATCAGACATTAGGGTAAGTGAGTATAGCCCGACGTGGTGCTAATAATAATATAAACAGGATGTGAATTCTCATTTTCTTGTGAACATGAATTTGAGGGTACCTCATACGAGAGAAATTTTCTAATTATCATCATTTATTCGAAACTATTTTAAATATGTAATAACTCATTATTGTAAAGTTGCAGTACTAATTAAGACAAACCTAATTTATTTAAGTACATTTACATAAAACTTACAAGTTTTGAGCTATAATCAAATAATTAGATATTCTTTGAAAACGAATTTGACTCTTAAGCTCTTTGATGGACAAAGATGATTATCTTTTCTTAAATTTTCTGAAAGAGTGTTCCTAGTTTTTAATGCCATAGAGTAAATAATTAAGTGAATTTTATTTCATTTATGATCTTTTGTGTAATGTTTCTACACCAATGAATGGACCTATATTTCGTTTAACAAACCCTACGAGTTTTCAATAAATATATATATTAATATAAACGCGAGAGAATGTCCGTGCGGTGCACCATAGTATTTATTTTTTATTACAAAAAAATACAAAATTGCCTTTATCTCTCTGTGAGCTGGTTTTTGGACCTATATTATTTAAGACTGTTTTAATTGTATTATTATTATCATTATTATTTTTCTAGTTTACCGACGTTTCGACACAAGTAGATGTCATGTAACGTCATTAATATTCCTTTACTCATGTTATTATTATTATTATTATTATTATTATTATTATTATTATTATTAGCACCGCGTTCTACTACCCGTTCGGTTTGTACACAGTTACGCTAATGTGTAATTGGTAGGGTGATTGTGAGATGAAATGAAGGACCTACAGTTTAACGTGGAATCCGAACCACGGTGGAGGCCTGACATTCCCTACATTCAAAAGATGTCTTGTCAGAGGTGAATGATGGGTTTGGTAATCAGATAAATATTTGCCGGGACCGAGGAGTGAACCCCGGATGCCAGCATAGAAGTCTGACACCTTACCCCTACACCGCCCGGTCACCTTTTTTCTCATGTTAATGTGTACGACAAGATTCATGATTTCTTAACCCTTTTGTTAACAACCTTTTTATACATGTATGTGTGTATATAATTTCTTTTAAAATAACGAAGTCTTAAATTAAATTAAAATAATCTGATGAGTATTTTCAAGGGATGGAAATAATAGCTTGGACACACATGTCCCCCCTCTCCTAAATTAAACTCCTGGACATGCCACTAAATCTTAAAAGTAGGAAACGGTCTTGTTTGTCTATAAAACATGAATAAAAGTTATTTAGAGAAAGTATCGTCACCTGTTCTTACAAAACCAATGTTATACAATTACGTTATATCTATTCAAAAAACACTGTTTATGCAAATATATAAATTAATCAGAATCAATCTTACTCTATAAAAAACTTTTAGCATAGGTTATGGAAATACATAACAGGGAACATTTTCATTAACTCTAGTTTGGAGGTAATAGTAGTAACAAAGTGACATAATAATTAGCGTCAAGTCAAGGGTTTTGCCTGAACAGAGAGGAAAGGGGGAGTAGTTGAGCTTACAAAAAAGATAGAATGATAGATAATGCCAAAAAGTGTTTGGGGAGGAGAAGAAAAGGTGCTTCCGATGACAAACACATCTAGCAGGAAGCGAATGAATTTTTTCAACAATTTAGACATGATTTAATTTGAAAATAACAAATTTTGTAAAAAAAAAATTGTATCATAAATATTCGTCGTGTATGATAGAACCCTATCTCATTAACTGTAGGCTAATAATATAACTTCAAGACTATATTCTTGTATTTAATGTCTTATTTAATTTTAAATGAATTGATATTATGTCTTATGGTAAAAAAGTGAATATTAGCTGGTCACTTTTTATTAATATAGTTCATTTTAAATTTACAAGTTAAACATAATACAAAGAAACCGTATATTGTTATCACGCATAATTTCTTAGAATATGGCTTTACAACATTATAGTTCTCACACAATAGGTGTCAAACCGAATCTTAAGGCATTGTGGTAGGGATAAGAAAGGTTGAATTTTGACTAAATGTATGTGCATGTGTGTGGAGGGAGAAAGGAGACCCATTTATGAAAATAATCTTTTGTATACCCAACTAGAATGATTTATTTGTCATCGGCAGTCCAGTATTTTTAGTGAGTCATGCCCTAAACCATTTTAACATCAAAGCGGATAACAAATTAATTCATAATAGGGTCTAAAATAGATTTATTTTGAAATTTTTGCTCATTGGTTTGGTATGTCACAATTCTTTAATCTTAAGACTAAATTATAAACTTACATTTAATTGTATACATCTCGCTTTGAATAAATATTCTCGATGTACAATAGGAATGTAGTACGAAACTGGCAATACCGGTCCATGGAAAAAGAAAAAATCTCATCAGAATATATAATTCGAAAGAAGGTGTGGGGAGAAAAACATAGTTTGAACAAAAAAAAAATTAAAAAGAGATTTAATTCCTAAATGAAATTATACTTAGATAAAACCCGAGCAGACCAGAGCGTAGACAGAGGAGGCACAGTAAAAACAGCGATTCAATTAAAATATCTCTTGGCGTGCTTCAAAACCTCATTTACTTCGTTGGGGTTTAGGGACACGTAAGATAGAGTAGATCCAAGATGACACGACACCCCAGATAAGTTATTTCAGAGTAAGAAAATAATATAATTTACTTTTTTTAAACCTGCTTTGAATACTACTACTAGTCCAGGCTATCAAAATATTTTCAATAATAGAAGGCATGAGGATGATAAATTTTAAATGAGCCTGACTCACATTTAGGTTAAAGAATAGTTGCAAGCTATAAGTAAAGACCAATTCAGATATAGCCCTTGATCTTCCCGTCACCAGAAAACCAGACTAGAATACATTGATGCCTTCAGGTGCATTTATACAATGCTAATGTTTTCCAAGTAGTCAGCTCGGTTCAATTAGACTTTGACACGATTCGGTGGTTACATGATCTAAGGCATCACTCTCACATTAGACTAGACTGCCGAAGACAGGGAGATCAAGGTTCAAATCTCAGTTAGGTGTACTGAAGGGGGATTTCCAAAATGGTTTTCCACTCTCCCTCCATGCAAAGGCGGGTACACTTCCTTCATATATAGCATTTTTCATTTCTAAAACCATTAGCGTCATTATTACATGTTCTAACATAGCGGGTAGTAAGACATGGTGCTAAATAGAAAAAAATAGATTCGGATCCTAATTATGTGGATAAACTCTGCATTTATTTTACTTAATATGGGTTTAGTGTGAATAAAATTTGTGGAATACTTGTTTCTACTGTGATTACGCCTCTCAACACTATTTTCCCTAGCGATCACATTGTCTAAGAAGATAGACTTTCAATAGTTTGGATCACTGGTGGTGAGTAGGTTGGAGTTCGAGTACAATACGAGGGTGTTGAGGTATATTTTCTTAAATGGTTTTCTAATCTTCCTTTCACATAAATGCGGGTACATTTTCTCTTAGCTACGCCTTTAATAGCCTTAAAAAATTAGTGGAATTAATGTGGATAGCCCAGATGGTTAGTAAGACGCGGGGCATAAAAGAAAACCAAAATTCTACACTTCTTAGGAATTTTTCGGTAATTGAAAACCTTGAAAATAGTTATATCGTCGACCTTAGTGGTTTTGTAAAGTGATCACCTAAGGATTTCATGTTCAGGGGATCAAAACCAGCTGGGGTCAACAGACTTTTCTTTAACGATAAAAATCCGTAGTTTAGCTTCCTAAGGAAGAGATATGGAGCCTTTTTTCCCATGTAGATTATGGAATGTAAACTAACCCTGGAAGTTATGTGAAAATAACTTTCCTGGCAAAATTGGTATACACTTTCCCTTTCGATCATAGAAAATTTAGTGTGCTGAAAGTGGACATTAAATACATTGAATAAATAAATAGTTTATACTATTCATATTTATACATTAAAAATAAATTAATAAAAAGTACGTTAGTACTCTTTAGGCTATATTCTTTCTGAGTTATTGCTAATGAAGCTAGGAATTGAACTATTTAAAGGTAGTCTAGATTGTTTAACTCTATGCCTAGTTATGTTGATCATGACTATTTTAATATATATATATATATCGTTTTCTTTTATCTTCCCTCAAACTCTCTCGGCACACCTACCAACCTTTCGTGGAGTATCCATGTGCCGCGACACACCGGTTTAAAAACGCGTATCTAGCCTTACATGTTAGGAATTCATGAACTTGGACTTTACGGGCATGTTGCTTTTATTGTTCATGTTATTAACTACATACACAAAAACATACACCAGGTTTATGATGCTACACCGCGTACAACTCACACTGCGTGCACGCGTGAATCCATCGCTCTATCTATTAAACTTATAAAAGTAGTGAAAGCAGTTGTGTTAGACGATGAAAGGGTTTTTTGATAAAAAAAATATATTGTGAAGAAATTAAACAACAAGATAAAGATTCTTAAAAACATTAATGCTTTTGGATACTTAATATAACTATGTAAGTCTAAGGAAACGGAAGGTGAAATTGCATATTCTTATAAACCCTTCTTATTGAGTCTTGAAAAGTAATATGAGTTATTCAGGATTATCACGTCACACCGAAAAATAAATGCACAAAGTATCAAAAATCCAGATATGACAGCGAATGAATGAGGCCGAATATCACCGATCTGCTGCCAGACCACGTGGTTCAGCGCACTCGCGCAGAGGCCAGACGTCACATGGTTCTGCGCGCTATGGCACGTTTTATTCTCTCCATAGAATCCTTGCCGAAGTTTTTTAATAGGTTTAGGATACGTTGCAGATTTGTTAAATCTTGGAAAAACATTAACCTTATGGGTGACAGCTTCAGCTATTCTTACACTTACTTCTGATAGCTTTTATTTTTGCACAATTTAAAGTTACACTAACTATTCTATTTCAGACATATTATGTTTTTTTGCTAGACTCAACATCACTATAAAGTAATTTATTAAAATGAATTATTATATTTTAATATCTGACTCTCTCGTCACTTTAAAAATAGCTATAACATGAAGAACAAGATTTAGGGTGTTAGGGTGTTTAGGTAGTTATTTGGTCCAAAAAAAAACTGATGATATTGGGGAGTGGAGGAGGTTACATAATGATGAGATACATACCCTGTACTCATAACAGGACATTGTCATGATAATATAGTCTCGTAGAGTACCATGGGCAGGATATGCAGCGCGAATGGAAGTTTCTAGAACCTTGTTATGGGTATTGACTGGCTTCTTAGATGTAAATGGTAGGAAAACAATAAAATGATCCACTTTGATGGTTGCATGGTTTAACACACTACTTTCCCAGTAGAATAAAATGTCGATGACTGTGGGATTGAGTTTCAAATCTTGGTCAGTTGTATTGAGGGTGGTTTTTACAAAATAGTTTTCCACTCTCCTTCCATATAAATGCGGGTAAGATTTCTCTAAATATAACGTTTCTAATCCCTAAAACCATTTGCTTAATTAGAACAAAGAATAGTGCCCGAACTTTTAGTAAGATGTTGTACTAGAAAAAAACAAAAAACACATTAGAATAGACCTGAAATGAGATTGACTAGCGTCACATTTCCTATAAGGAATCGTTAATCTGAAAAAAGAAAATCAAATTACTATTGTGAAAATTATTTGCCGCAAGATTCACGTGCCGTTATTTGAATTTCAATGCATATTAAATTATATATACTCTGTGGATTACTTGGACTAGAATATACAATATTGCCAAGTATTAAAATCCACACAGTAGACATGATGGTAAACTAGTTTATTGGTCCAGTAAAATAGGATTGGTTTAATTAAAATCGTGTCGATTCTGTATAAAATATCTCACTTAAATTTATTGGGAATTAAAGATAACTCCACAGTATAGAAATACTACTATTCATATTCATAGCACATTGAATATACCAAATGTGACCATTTTATGTTTCCCTATTTTAATTAGAATTTTTTTTAAAATTTAATGAATCTAAACTTGAGGTGGTCGGTCACCTTGTTAGCTTAAGTAGGAAATTATGTTTGTGAAAGAAATTGAACCTTTTTATGGTAGTTATTTATGTTTAAAGTAATTATTTATAATAATCAAAATTTAAATTTAATTTATAAATATAAATAAATTAACCGCAAATCTGAGTAATGATTGAAGAATTTCACTAAATTTAGTCAGATTATAAATAGGCTACATATCTTACTGCCTTAAAATCTACATCTTAACACACGAATGGGACGGTGATTAGGAAGATAGTCTTTAGAGGAATTGTATCCATATTTTCGTAAAGGGAGGATGGAAAGCCACTTTAAAAAAAACACACCCTCATTAAATCCTATCATGAGTCAAATCCCAATCGCCCTGTCATCGGTAATCCATTATTTTACAAGAGAGACACTCAAGTGAGTCTTTCACTATTGTATTTAGTAATTTAATATAAAAAAATGGATTGAGGAAGGTGGATTAAATCAAAGGCACTGGTATTAATATCAAGAGAAGCACTATGCTAAACACATTAATAGAGTTGCATTACGAGTACTATTAGTATGGAATATCCACATTTAACTAAACTAATCGTCTAAATATTGAGAAGATATAATTTATAGAAAATGTACCCACATTTTTAAAGAGGGAAATCGGGAAAACATTAAATTAAAAAACACCCACAATCCACCCTGCGAGGTTACAAACTATCCATTATCGGCAATCCTGTATAATGCAATCTGGACACTATACCTGTTTCATGACGCTACAAATCTACAATTTACAATATTATTATTGTTATTTTTATTATTTAACACCACGTCTTACTAACCGATCGGGTTATACGCTTTAAGCACTATTTACGCTAATGGATTAGGAATTAGAAAGGTTGAGTTAGAGGATGTGAACCCGCATTTGCGTGGAGGGAGAGTGGAAAACGAATTAGGAAAAACCACCCCCAGTTCACCCGACCGAGATTCGAACCTCAATCTCCCCGTCCTCAGCAGTCAGCTCAACACGACTAGCGCGTTAGCCAACTACGCCACCGAGGTGGGTACAATACAATTTACAATAGAATTAATTACTCTTAACTCAAAATAAATCAGAAAATCATGTTTCACAAAGCTTAAAGTAAACTATTGTAGCTACACGTGAAGTTTTACAAATAAAAGTGTTTTTTTTGTTAAGATAAAGTTTATTTATCATAGAACTACTAGTTGCTTACATGCACCTTGTAAATCAATGAGTATTTTAATAGGTTTCAGTATATAGGTAAAATACATAATGAATGCAATTTTATTTTAATGGGTTGTTTTTCATAAATAGTCTAGTATACTACTTTAATTAATAAACTTAATGTGTAAACTTTCTAAGTTATTATTATTATTATTATTATTATTATTATTAGCACCATGTCTTACTACCCGTTCGGGTTATACGCACTTACGCTCATGTGTAATCGTAGGGTGATTGTGAGATGAAATGGAGGACCTACAGTTTAACGTGGAATCCGAACCACAGTGGAGGCCTAGCATTCCACACATTCACAAGTTGTGAATAATACCCGTCTTGTCAAAGAGGAAGGAAGGGTTTGGCAATCAGATAAATCTGTGCCGGGACTGAGGATTGATCCCCTGACCCCCAGCACTAAAGTCCAATACCTTACACATAGACCACCAGGACACCACCTTCTAAGTCTCATATATATTATATGTATAGACTTAAGGTGAAGGTGTAAGCAAGGTGATCATTGAGATTGGGAGATTCTCAAGTATGGATGAGTTTATAAAATAATGAGAGATTTAAAAATAATACCACTCATTATTGTTGTATAGAGTAAATAAATATCTGCCTTCGTTCAGGAAAAATTAAACTACACTTTGAGTAATAGTGATATTAAGCAAAACAAAAATCTAATTCATATAATTTACTTCAATTCAAATTTTCATTTTATTTCTTAACTCTAATTAAGAAAGCTCCAGACAAAATGTATTTATATTTCTTATTTTTAATTACCTATAATTTTGTCATTTAACTACAACCACCACGAACCATTTTATAAAATGTTAGTATAATCATAGTTTCTGCAGTAATTGGGATAAGTTGACTGTATTAATATTAATTTTGGAAATAAAACACCAGACCTGAAAAGGTTTTCACGAATGCACTAATCTAGTTTATTAATGAAGCCCTTTATAAATACTCTGATATGGCATTCACTTGTAAATTTACATTTTCAAATTGTATACACGCGATATTGTCCCCCGGAGTTCTTAACTAGACAACTTGGAGTCTGTGGACGAATTTCAGCATGTCTGTGAAACGGGATGAAAAGAAATCTAGATTTCCACTAACCTCAACTGAAATTTAACATTTCCTTCTATAATTAATGTGAGTCATGGACCATATAAAAATTAAAAGTTAGACTTAATCTGTTTATAATATTTTAAACTAGTAGAAATGCCTACCCGGCGTTGTCCAGGGTAACCACACCATTTCTTATGAATGTGGAATTGAGAAAGTACTGAAACTTTATATTTAAGGGTAGAGAATATTTATACTTCTGAAAATGTGTGTTTGTTATGAATTATGATTCACATTCGTAATTACTTTTAAGCAAAAATGTACTGTACATTTGAAAGTATTTCTACAACAAGAAAATTGTTACCTACTTCAATGTTATTGAATAAGGGTCTCTCAAATAGGCCTATCATTTTGACTCTGTCACAAAGATTTTAGCTACTGTGTAAAGTTTTCAATGTAGTAATTGGTGAGATTTACGAGGCAGTATTTTTAACCTGCACATACCAAAGTAATACTTTGATTAAACTGGTAATGGTGGTTTTATAAAAAATAATGTCGAGTCCTGTAAAACTTATGGAACAGGCTATGCGGTTTTTACTGAGAAATGTGTTTTAGATTTTGGTAGAGTATTGCTACAGAACTAGGCAAAGTGATTAAGAGAATTAGGTTAAAAGCCAAACTTAGGTCCTCATGTACAAAAGAGCAATCATAAAAAATGCACAAGAAAGTTTGATAAACTTAGTTCCTTGATTGACTGTTAAAAAATTGCATTTGTGTAAACTTACAAACAAAAGTGACTTTAAATTTATATGAAATTAAGTAGATTTTTATCATTAATTTTTTTTTGACCCAGACTATTCAATAATTAGATTTAGCTTAAGTCTTAGAAAAATTACACAATAGCAGATTGTTTTTATAATGATGAGTAAATACCGGTTTAGTTTAAAACATTGACTTTATTTTAAATTAACCCATAAATACTTATAATTTATGTAACACAAGAAGTAATAAAATAAATTTCATAAAAGTGAAATCATTAAATAATAATGCTAAATTAAAATGAAGAGTAAATAATTGTGAAGCCGATACAACCATACAATTGGTGGCGACTGGCCGGGTGCTTTCTGTGACATCACGAAACAAGCCTATATCTAGTGTGGCTTTGTATAAGCCCTAAAATAGTGAACTCAATTTTCGTTTTACCGAATTTGCAGTACTATTACAGGATTTTAACAAGCTTACACAATTCCTATTCAAGGTGGGCCTTACTATATAAAAATCTGTCGAAATTGTAACCAAACGAAAATCGTCTGGTGGGTATCTTGCAAAATATATGTCACCATCAAATGGGGCAACATGTGCCAAGCACAATGTTTCTACTTGTGATGTGACATAGATACACTTTAGAAACATGTGTTAGCAAATTAATCATTTGATATTGTCTATTTCCTAGCGAAATTGTACACTGCTTTTACAATAGTTGATGCTAACTTGCTACTTACTGCGTGTTCAGAATAGTACAACACGATCCAGAGCCACCTGTCTAAATGCACCGTGGCCGTTTTGGAAAACTTAGTAATCCAATTTTCATAGAAAGGGTCTGATCTTACAGCTTTACAAGTTACTAGACATACTTTTACATAGTCATACGTCAGGTCAAGTTATCTTTAACTGACACGTTTAATATATATAAAACCACACTAATGAAATAGTAAAATACTACCAATTTTGGCCTTCAAGGATTTGAATTTTATTAAAGCCCCATCCTATTAAAGTTGAACTGTATCCTCAATGACGGAATTTTGTTTTAAGAGAAAAAAAAATACATAATTTGACCCTGCATGTAGTGCCTTATATTACTCTCCCTGAAGTAATATGATGTATGTCTTAATCCCAAGTGATTGTATAAATTATTTGTAAAACTAATCAGACGAACCTCAATGTTTTATACTTTTGGTTTTTATTGTAAAAGTAATCAAGATCTGAAGAGGAATTGAGCAAATCTGTGCACAAAATGAATTAAAAATATATAATAAAATATATTCATAGCTAAATTGATCATTTTAACTATTTATATTGTATATTATTTGTAGCCACACCCTTAATATTCCAATGGACACCTACTATATAAGAACAAAAATGTTGTACAGCCTATTTCTCAGAAACTATGCATAGTAACAACATAGGGTTTTTGTATTATATTTAACCTACAAATTTACAATGAACTATATTAATAAAAACGTTAGAAGTTAATATTTGAATTTTTACAATAAGACGTAATTTTGATTAAATTAACATTAAATAAAACATGAAATATGTGAATATAGTTTTGAAGTTATCATATAATTATAGAGAATAAGATAATGATATATCATACACGACGCATATTTATAATGCTATAATTTTTATAAAATTTGATATTGTCAAATTTAATCCTTTCTGAACTGTTGAAAAAGTTCATTCGCTTCCTGCTAGATGGGTCTGTAATCGGAAACATCTTTTCCTCTCCTCCCCAAACCCTTTTGGCATTAGCTATCATTCCATCTTTTTTTGTAAGCCCAGCTACTTCCCCTTCCCTTGCCCTATTTATATCATTTTCCGGTAATACCCTTGACTTGACGCTAATTGTTGTACGTCACTTTGTTACTATTTTAATTTAAGACTTAATTATTTTAAAAGAAATTACACATACACACACACACTTGTATATACAAGTTGTTAAAAAAAGGGTTAAGAAGTTATGAATCTTGTTGTACAAATTAACATGAGTAAAGGCACATTAATGACGTCACATAATATCTACTTGTGTCGATACGTAGGTAAACTTCAATAATAATAATAATAATAGTAACAATATTAAAACAGTCTTAGAATTATTATAGGTCCACAAACCAACTCACATAAAGATAAAGGCCATATTTTTAAAATAAAAATTAATTCTATGGTGCACAGCACGGACTTTCTCTATATTTTATCCTAAATAGATATTTACTAAAGATTCGTAGGGTTTGGAAACGAGATAATAGGTCCATACATTGTTGTAGAAACATTACACAAAAGTTCATAAATGAAAAAATACAGGGTTACTTACTTACTCTGTTGCATTAAAAACTAAGAACACTATAACAGAAAAGTGAAAAAAGAGAAACATCTTTTCCCACCAAAGAGCATAAGAATCAGGTTCATTTTCAAAGACCTTGATTAAAAAGAATTTATAATTATTTGTTTATAGCTCAAAACTTTTTGGTTTTATAAAAATATACTACGTAAGGTAAAATATTTTTACCTTTAATAGTACTACAACTTTTCATTGATAAGTTATTACGTATTTCAAATAGTCGTGGATATATAATGAAAATTGGAAAATTTCCATAGTGCATGGTAACCTCAAATTCATGTTCATGAGAAAATGAGAGTTCATATCTGGTTTATATTAGTGAACAGTGCCTAGATATCATATTAATTCAAAACCTTTAGAGTGAATTTTGAGAAAATCGTTTTATTCTCTTAAATTTAGGGTTAGATATCTAATTTTAAAAAAACAGGATTGGGGGACCATGTTAAAACCTCAATTACCAAGTTATAGCCCAAATGATAGCCCAATCTGTAAAATAGTTTCTACTCTAGCACAAGGTACAGACAATTAGATAAACGGCATTGCGAAAATTCTTTTTGGTTTCAAGGGGTCATGAAACGTCAATATTTATCAAAATTTCAAGTTCAAATTTTTTGACAATCACAATACTTGCTCTATGAAGTGTCTAGAAAAAGAAAATATCTGTTTACAAAGCATAGTTAACCGCAGTGGTGTTCTATAAGTAGAGCCGTTGGCTTGATCACCATTGACGGGGTGGTTGAGGTTCAAATCTCACAGTAAACTAGACTTCCGATGATGGAGAGATTAAGGGTCTAATGATGGTCGGGTGGACTGAGGGTAGTTTTTTAAAAACATGTTTACACTCTCCTTCCACTCCAATGCGGGTGCAATTCTTCTCAATTAAGCATTCCTAATCTCTAAATCATTATTGTAATTAGTACGTAGACGTATAACCCTAACGGGTAGTAAGACGAGGTGATAAATAAATATATTTATAAAAATTAAACCGTTAATAATCTGTTTACTCAATGTAACAATAAAAAATGATAAACTTAGTTCTAGATAGTTTATAATCATTTTTATAATAATAATAAATCAAATATTTTAAATGGAAACATGGTTTACCAACTCTTATTTAATCCAGATTTCCTTTAGATCTTGTTATGAAGGTGTTCGAAAAAAAGTGAACAGAATTTGTAAAGTGAAGTAGGTGTACATTGTGTACATTTTATTTCATTGAGATAAAATTTAAAATATTGAAATTTTTCGTCAACTTTGGCCATTTTTTGCTGGCTCATCATTTTTTTAAAGATAGTTCCAATTTTTTTTAGCAGCTAATCACGTAGAACAAAGTGGGGTTTCCCATTTGTCTTTTCTATATTCTGTAGAAACAAAAGGTGATACACTTATTTTAACTCTTCCCTCCCTATACATCGTATTTAAATAATGAGCATAAGTATTGACCGTAAAAACTATATCACTGAAAAACAAACAAGAAAGGGCTGTATTTTTTTTTAAATATAGGGAAGAAAATATATTTTAATATATTTCTACAGTAATAGATAAACTTAATAGCAATGTCAGCATTTATTGTAAATGATTATTTCCTAAGGTAGCTAAGAAAAAATATAATTTGACAGGGGTTCAAGGCCTTGTCCTTTGACTTTGGACGTCATTCTATAAAACCTCGAAATGCGGCTCAAAACTCGGCCCCACTCCTTGGAGAGTACATCAGTGATGGCTTGTCTTTTGTTGAGTAGTAAGCAATAAGAGTAATGGATTAGGAGTGGTGGTTAGGCCTGTAGTAACTGTGAAATTCAAGGACACTCCGAAAGTGTTAGGAAGTATAGGAGGGGAGAGAGAGAGGTTTGTGTGGTGACTGCCCTAGCTACTACAGTAGCGTACTTTTGATGAGGTGATAATACATAATACTACTTGGAAGAGAGATTTGCAGAACTTCACGATACCCATCCGAATCTTAAGGTGGTAGTGTAGGGGACGCGAGAGAAGGTGTTTTTACAGTTTTTATAGCAAATTATTATTTTTTCCAAATAAACAAAATATTGTGTCAGTATAAACATAATTAGCTTTTCTTCCTATGGTGACATCAACATCTCTTGAATATTTGTCATGAACATAGTGACATTAGATGATAAACTTTTTAGTAAAAGTTGCCATTAAATTCCAAGACACGCTCTACAGATATTCAAGGACTGTTAAGGTCACCGTGGGAATAAAATTAAACTCTATATTTCTACTGAAGAAATATTGATTTCTTTTGACAGATTTTTTTTTAAATTAAAAACGGGAAAACATCAATTTTTTTTCGAGTCCTCTACAGATCCCACTTCCAAAGCCAGTAATAGAATGCCTACCCCTGAGGAACAAATCAACTCACAAGCTCTTACATTCAAAGGGATAATGCCAGGGCCTTGAGAGCCCTGATTTCCTTGTACTCAGTGGAGTAAGAATAAGACTTTCAGTATCTTGTTAGGATTGTCCCAAACTGTTGAAATAGCATATTTTGTTTTTAATGGGGGCTATACATTTCTTTTTGTGAAATATCCTTCTACTTAATATTTAGATTATACTGGATGGATACTTCATGATTCTGGTAGAAATAACAGTTTTAGGAAATACAAACGTAATATTTTGGGGTCAACAATGACTGCGTTTTACTTACTATGAATGTTATTTTATAGGTATTGATACAATCTATCAAAAATTAAAGGTGTACACCACATTACTTAAAGTATAGATATTTAAAAGTAGTTTTACTAACGTTTGTGAGAGTGATTTAGGTACTTTTCCTCCTACCAGAATCAAAGTATAGGTTAAGGAGGGTGAAACCTTTTCGACTAGTGTGCCACTTAAGGACTTTCTGAATTTTAAATTAATTTAGTGTCACTTTTAATTAAAATTGTTTATCGGTATTTAAAAATAAAAATTTGTTGAAAAGCCTACTATGAAATGAAATGAATAACTAAAATCAAATTGTAAATATTTTAATAACTCTTAAATATTATAGAACTAAATTTTTATAAATTTGTCAAAGTGAATATTTTACTATATATTCATTTCAACAACTTAAATAGAATCATTTAATGTAACATATTCAATGATGTAGAAATATCATTAACCTCAAAGAATAATACGAAGTTGGCAAAAGTTTTTATTTGTATCTTATTTTTTTCGTGTTGGCATGTCACACAAATTATTTTTGTGTGCCAGAGATTTGTCGTCCCTAATAAAAGTTATCAATGAAACTGTGAGCGGATAGATAAAAAGACTAAGGTGCCTGAAAAATTATGTTTCTACTTCTCTGTATTCATTTTTCTCTCTCTTCTCATTAGTTTCCCTCTATCCATCACACCCCTTAAGACCAACCCATTACACGCAACGACTTCCCCATGGGCTTCTTGAGATGTGCTTCCTCGTGGGGAAGTCGGTGCCTGTAATGTAGAAAAACAATGTGGGGAAGATCATATATACTTCCCCGTTGATATCTGAATGTTTGGATATTTTTAAGAAGCCCATTTGGAAGTCGTCGCGTGTAATGCAGCATCTAAGTCGATTGTTAGGGGTGTATCGAAGGTGAGGTATCGATACTGTACTCATTTAAAGTATTGGAAGAAAAATATCGATATTGTACTAGTATCGAAAGAAAAAAATCGATAACAGTAAGTATTGGTATAGAAATTTTAATCTGGATTTTTTTATAAAGTAGTAATTTCAACTTTTGCACAGTAATGTTTGTATTTTAGTATGTATTTAAACACTGAAATTTTTATGATTTAATCATTTTATAGCATATTTAGGTCTATCGTGTATATTTCATGTGTTGTAACTTTGAGGGTATGATAGATATTATTGTATAATGGATATTTGAAAAGGTTTTACCATAGTAGCTTTCAAAATGTTTATGAATATTTAACTGATGGAAAAGTATTTAATAGCTAAATATGATTAGTAATATAATTTTTTCAGTCTATTTTGTAACCTTCTTTAACCATAGTACACATTTAATCCAAACAAGAGTGAAGATAACAAAAAAGTTGTTTCTTTCGATACCGATCCAATACCGGATTGTTAGTACTAATATCAGTAAAAATGTCGGAAAAAAAAGCATGGAGTAAAAAAAATACTATTATCGATATCGATATTAGTAAAGTATCAATACATTTTCACATACCTAGCTATCGTTATTTTATAGTCATTTAAGATTAAGATAGCAACATAAAGAAGGTGTATTAGAAGAAATGGTTGGGTACGTGGGGGGAGGGGGGAGACAGGTGCAAAATCTTGAACACCATCTAGTCTGTTTTGAAAGCACGAGAGGTGAAAATCTTTTGGCTATATTGAGGGTGGTTTTACCTATATGGTTTTTTTTTCATTGCAAGTGCTGGTACATCTAATTTAAATTTAAATTTTACAATCCCTTCTCCATAAGCTTAATTAAATATGGATAGTTCGTATAATTAGTGGTAAATAGTGCCAAAAAATGCCTCGAGATAAACTTGGTGGCAGTTAATTAAAGAAATTTCCTTCACTCTCTTCCCCCAAGAGATTCAAGATATGGCCTTCTTAGTAAGATTATTATTATTATTATTATTATTATTATTATCACTGCGTCTTACTACCCGTTCGGGTTGTACGCACTTACGATAATGTGCAATGGTAGGGTGATTGGGAGATGAAATGAAGGACCTACAGTTTAACGTGGAATCCGAACCACGGTGGAGGCCTGGCATTCCTTACATTCACAAGATGTCTTGTCAGAGGTGAAGGAAGGGTTTGGTAATCAGATAAATCTTTGCCGGGACCGAGGATTGAACCCTGGACGCCAGCATAGAAGTCTGACACCTTACCCCCTAGACCGCCAGGTCACCTCTTAGTAAGAGATGGTGGTCAAACTATATCTGTCTGTTCTAACCAAAGTTACATTTCTCATTGAGTTTATCGATCTGCCAAACCTTCAAACGTGTCCGCCGTTGAATGTCAAATGGTGATCCACACAATCAAAGCCAAGTTCTAAGAAACCTCCAAGTCCTAGTTTTTTGCATGGAAGTGTTCCGTCTCTAAAACCCTTGAATGAACTTTCTGAAAGCCCCGCCTACAGATCACTGCATGTTATGGTGGGTTGGAGGTGGGGGGAAGAAAGAGAGAGACGCTTTCATGCACTTTGCGCGTGTAATTATCCTTTGTGCGTGCTACTCGCAAAAAACAGATTCATCTGGCAAGTTAGTTCGTAGGTACGACTTGTGAAAACATTTCTTCGTGGAGAGAATTCAAGTCACGCGGGAGGTTGCAACTTTTTTTTATGAAAATATCGATGGTCGTGACGATTCAAAATGAAGATAAACCTGAGTTTTTACGTACCTTAATCTTTTTGCCATGTTCTAGCAAAACATTTAAAGCTGAACTTCTATTTCGGAAATGTAATTCCCACCAAAAATCATACCATAGAACGTGGATGGAATGGGAAACGTATATTGCCTAGTTTTCAGGTGGTTTGAAGATCGGGATTTAAATCCCATGAGTGTTTACTGAGGATGTTTTTCTTTATGGTGTTATTCTCTTTCACATGCAACTGTGGGTACAATCCATCTAAATCCAACCTTATTTATTACTACTGAGCAGTATAGAAAAGTACTTGCAGTTCAGGTTAGTAGCTAGACCTAGAGAAAAACCAATACAAATCCTCCCAACAAACGATTTACAAACTTTTTAACAAAACACATAAGAATTTTTTTTGTCACGTTGTACTGTTCATTTCGATTATCTGAATTTAATTAATCTAAGGCATTACAGATGGTGAAAGAAAATTGAGGAAATGTACTGGCATTTTCATGGATGAAAAGAGGATAGCTATTTAAGAAAACCAGCCCTCAGTACATCAGACCAGGATTCTAATCCCTCTTTCTCCGTCAATGACAAACTAGACTAGATGTATGAGTTTAAAATTAAGTCCACCTATCTCTGATGCATGTTTCATTCTTATTAATTATGATGAGTTTGTATGTTATATTGGATTGGACACATTTTCACCCGAAAATAACTAAACCAAGCACCGTTTGATTAACTCTGACATGCTTTACATGCAATTATGCAATGGGTATCATCATACATTTCAAAATAGGTTATGATGGATTAAATATCCAAACTAATATAGTTAATAGTGGCGGCTATAGATGCATTTAAATATCAAATTATTTAAATTGTTAGGAATTACAACTAGACATGGGAACTGAACCCAAGACCTTTGGCATAATAGGTGAGCTGGTGGTCTAGGGGTAGGGTGTCAGACTTCTATGCTGGCGGCCGGGGTTCAATCCTCGGTTCCGGAAAAGATGTATCTGATTACCAAACCCTTCCTTCACTTTGACAAGACATCTTGTGAATGTGAAGAATGCCAGGCCTCCACCATGGTTCGGATTCTCACGTTAAGCTGTAGGTCCTTCATTTCATCTCACAATCACCCTACCATTACACATTAGCGTAAGTGCGTATAACCCGAATGGTAGTAAGATGCGGTGCTAGTAATAATAATTTGGTTTAATACGCCATTGTTCCTATCACTGAGCTTTTCAAGAGTCATCCCGAGCCCAGGGCACAAATAAATAAAGGATACGTAGCCTTACAGGAGATTTGCTGTGCCCCTCAAGTCAGGTAAAACTTAAAATATCCAGTGATAACAGCGCTTCCAAGTGGGAATTATTTAAAACAATTTATTTCCAAAATGTTCCTCCTGAGAAAGACCTGCTGAGAGCTAAGAGCTGCCTTCTCTCCGAGTACAATAGTTCAGCAGGTAGCGGTATTCCCTTACCCCACCCACACCCCCTTTCATTCTCAAAAACTTTTCAAACAAGAGAGTGTTGGACCCAAATATACAATGCCAGTGCGTCTACAATGTTTAAACTTAAGCGAAACGCGATCTTGAAAATGCACTTGTAAATGAATTATTAAATATTTTGTGACCAGCATCTGCGTTCACAATTCTTTGGAATTATTTGGAATATGCATGTAATTGTTATTTTTAGCTGTAGCTTCCCACTCCCCCATTTCCCATAGCTAAGATTTTAAAAATTCACATTTTTTTATTTATTTAGAGTGGTCCGTATACCTAAGAATTTAAGTTTTCTACCACACAAAGATGTAGTTGAATATATAATTTTTTTTTAATGTTGAGCCAGCCCCCTTTCCCATACCATTTCTTCAACTCCCACTTATAAATTTCAAATATTGAGATTTATTTGGTTATTTTGAAAGTTCATTTTACCTGCTTGCCAAATTTAAATATTATATCAAAGTTAAAAGTTGTTTTTATTTTTATAACCCTTTACCCTCCCACCTCCAACCTATTTCCCGGGGTCCCATTTAAAATTTAAAATGTACAGACTTATAGTAATTTGACATGTCCCTTTAATTTACTTATACATTTCAATTTTCTGCCACTACGGGAATCAGTTGTTTCTATTAGTTTTGTAGATATTTCAGCACATTTTTATATCATTTAGAAATTTCCATTTTTAAGACTTATTTGGTTATTTGGAGATGTCCTCCTAAACGACTGTCAAAATTAAGTTTGCTAGCACATATTAAAGGTTTTTATTCTGTTTATATCTCCTTCCATATGTCACAGGCTTGCACTTATTAAACCAAAATGTTTATACTTTTATAGTTATTTGGAGTGGTCTCATTTGTTGTCTGGAAAATCTCAAACTTTTATTATCCTTAAAAGTATTTATATTAGTTTTGGTAGTCTTGAACACACTTTTTATCAAAGCCCCTCGGGGCCCATCGTGTGGACGCCGTACATAAATTAATTTAATATTAGTATTCTGCAACCCAATAACCCTTCATATATCAAATTTCATTTTGATTGGAGGACATAGAATTTACTGCCCTTCCAACCCCTAGATTATTAAATTTGAAAAACCCTAAAAATATCTCCCCCATTGCTATAGAGAAACATTCATTTTAAATTTCAAGGCTCTATGACCACTAGTTCAAAAAATGAATGGTCTGTGAATTTTGAAAATTTTTGAACCCCCTTTTTCATCTCTTACAGGTTGATGACTGGTCTGGAGCAAAAAATAAACCTTTTATAAAAATTTAAAATGTCCATGTTAGAAACATTTAAGCTCTTTTAACAAAACCACAAACTCCCCATCATTTATTGTCTCTACAGGCAAAAATTGGCTCTCTAGTTTGGAAATTTAAGCAATAATGTCTCATTGCCGTATATCCACACTCGTGTTAATATTATTAAATCGATATTTAGTTTAATATAAGAGAGAATACATAATAAATCCTCACATTTGTGCTTTATACTTCTAATATTTAGATATATTATTTTTAAATAGCAGTTGAAATGGACTATTGGCCGAAATTAACTTTAGATAAATGTTTTCATTAGATGATTCTTTTATGAAATTAGTTTTGGTATCCACTAAGTGAGAAATAATGTTTTAATAAGCATGAAACTACAAACGAATTTATAAGTTGTATAATATTAGCTTGTGTCCATATTATTAAGGCTAATAACTAGGCCTACCTCAATAAATAAATGTCATGGTGCACCATACAAACTTTCTCTCTACTTTGTCTAAAAATGGAAACATTCATTTAAAACTCGTAATATTTGTGAAACCAGATAATATACAACTTTGCATAAACATGTTGGAAAAAATGAGCATCACATTCTACGAAGATAAAGAAACGTATTGTTCACTATTCATATTTTACAGATTTTACATATTTTCATCAAAAAGCATAATAATAAACTCCCGTTTTCCGAGACCTAAATTTAAAAAAATCCAATAGATCGGAAGCTAGGGACATTTCAAGAATTACGTAAGGATTTTTTGGGTGGAGGTGATCAGTAATTTATTACGTTTTCGTGGGGATGGGCAGACTCCAATTTAACTAAGGATTTTATCAATGTTTATGGTTAGACAAAATTAAAAAAAAAAACACTTTTACAGATGCGCGATCAAAAAGGTTGCACCTAACGATGAAAGATGGCGCTGAAGCATTGCCTATAGTTGCACACAGCTATACATAACTATAAAATTTCCTTTATTTATGATGTGTTACACCTAATTTTACTGCGATAGGTATTCTATAAGTTCACATCACCAATCCCCTTGTCTAAAGTAATATAATTTACAAAATCGTAAGAAAAGTAGGGGAGAGGAGGGAACAAAAAAATCTTACGATCCCTTAAGTAAGGAAATTAGGGGGAGTAAGAGGGGTCAAAATAATGAAAAAAACCTGACGTAATTTATGGACTGCCCCTTATTGGTTTTATAAAAATATATTTCAAGTAAAGGGTTTTTTTAATTTTAATTTTGTTACAACCTTACAATATTGAGTTATTTCACATATCAAATACTTGCAAATATATTATTAAAATTGGCAATATCTGCTTATGTAAATTACCCTTAAAATTATGTTCATAGGATGATTAGTTTATAATGATTAACAATTCCAAGATACGAAATTTAATAAAAGTCGTTAAAGTGGATTTTTCACTCTTTTTTTTACCTTTAGTAAACTATCCTCAATCATAGGGTAAGATTTAACTCCAAAAACTCCTCGGGGGAACCTTATAAAAACATATATACTAAGTTTTAGCCTAATCGTTAAAATGGTATCGGCTCTAGGCCTAGATATAAACATAGAGGCAGACGGGATCGCAAGAAAACACCTTTTTGGTTTCGGGAGGTTGACAATTATCAAAATTTGTACATTTTTTTACGAGCAAAGTACTTTTCTTTTTAAGGTGTCGAGAGAAAGTAAAAAGTGTCTATTTACGTAAAGATGAGCACAAATCATAGTCTTATACGCTTCAATGGTGCAAACACATTTCTATACATTCTTAAAACTACTTTCAAATAAAGGCACAATGACACTGTGGAGTAAAATAATCACAATTTAAGAAGCAAAAAGTAGTAAATATTTCATTGGCAACTTATTTAAGTTTTTGAGTTTATACAGTCATAATGTACCATTATTTAAATAATGTATGTATTTTTAACCTATCAACTATAGTTCTATAGTCTCATGAAGAGTGTTTATTTAGAAACCGGTACATAGTTGAGCTTTCACACTCTTAACAACTAAAGTGTTTTATTGAAACATACCTCCTATCCAAGCCTACTATTTAAAATCCAAAGTTGTTAACCTAAAGCTAAGCCAATTGGCTGGTTTTGTTTGTAAAACAATAAAAATTATTCAATATTAAAACTACCTATAAATTCCAACATTATATTAACGTTTCAAAATGGAACACGCGATAAATATTAATTTTAAGACAAGAGTCTAGATTAATAGAACTATGTCAAATCACCGTTAATATATCACATTTAATTGGGATCAAAATCAGATTAAAGTCACAAGTACTCAACTCTCCAAATTTCACTCAACGAGATGAGGTTATTGGTCTAATACGTTCGATATAGTCCACGTCGGTTTCTCTAAACATTAAATACTCTCCTTTGCAGTCCACAAGTGATTGTGGATTCTAACTTTAAGGAGGTGGCTTTGTGCAAAATAGCTTGTAATTTTTGCATTATTTAAGCCAATGAGGCTATATTACACTTATTTTCTTCAATGCCTTTCCTATCATTATATGTACAATACCTTCATTGTGTTGCACATAAGGGAATTGCTCAGGAATTGCTCAATAAATGTTTCTAGGATATATGTGTGAACATAAATGTAGGGGATTTGAGACTCTCTAAGTCATAATGCCTTTTATTGAGATATGCTCTATAAAAAATTGGGTAATCATGATATGACTTCATGTTGGCATCACACTTTGTTAATGTTTTCGTGCAGAGTTTACAGTGAAATTTCCGTTATATCTCGTATGCAAGATAGCCAGCAACACATTTAAAAGATTGAACGGTAAAACAAGTAAGTATATAATCATAATTTGTGATTATAAAAAAAGTTAAAATTGTATGTGTATAGTTACATACTCATTAGTTTCTATTTAAAAACCATTCATTTAATAACAAAATATGTTAAAAAGTAAATAGGAAATCATTTTATGATACCTATTAATTTTATATCTCACGTATAAAAATAATATCTATGTAGCCAACAATCTGTTTTCACTGAAAGGGGACATCAATACTTTAATGGACTAAACTAGCCTATAGCCGTAATTTATAAGGCACAATGTTACATCATAGTTTATGATAATAAAAGGAAGTGTTTGTCTGTGTGTGTTTGTTTGCGTGCTATACACAGCCAAATCTACGGCACGCAGAGATCTGAAGATTTTAGCATAGGTGGAAGGAAGGGGGTCCGATTGCAACTCGAAGAAGGATTCCTAGATTTTCAATTATATTTTTAATGATGCTATTCTAATATTTTAAACAAATTTTTGAAGAAAATATTTTCTGTTTTAGAATTACGTTTCAGAGATACGGGAACCATGGGGGGAAGGATGTCTATATAATTATTATGCCACAAGGGGTCACAGACAACGCCGTGCAGGATTGCTAGTAGTTAATAAAAGAAAGATTGCTAACTTTTAAGATAAAGCTTAGGGTACTCGTATATAATATGTTGAATAATTGCTTCAATAAACTGTACATAATTTTATCTATATGTATGGATCCTATATAATTAATTATAATTTTAAACTGATTTAACTTTTATTAACAGAGAGAACCCCCTTTTAAGGTCGAATGATAAGGCAAGATTCACAAACAAACGGCCTGCGAGACATAGCTGATCGGCCCGTTTGTCTGCGATATCTTTATATTTCTACTATACGGCCTGCATCCATGTACTCACACAAAATATAATTATTTAACTTCAGTGTTAATTTTGTAATTTTAAATAATAGAAACCATTAGAACTATTTAAAACTATCCTATATTTTTGTTTTAACTTTAATTACCTGAGTTTGGGAATTTTAATTTACATCGGGAAATTGCCAGTTTTTAATTTATTTCAAATATACATTAATTATTTTAAATACATAGCATAAAATAGATTTTATAGACCTGCATTGGTGGCCACGCGGTATGGTATCTAGCCTTCCTCTATCAAATAGTCATGTTTTGATAGGGCCACAATTTGTGGGATTGTTTTATACGGTTCTATATAATATATCATACATTTAAATCACACTTTATAATTAAAATTTAAACTATTTAACTGGTCAGAACTTTCACCCTCATTTTGATGAAAACAATATTAAAAATATCTAACCACTTCTTAAATAAATTGATATTTCTAAACGTCTGCAATTCTTCTCGGTGCTCCTTATAAATAATTGCAGTTGCCAGTCCCTTAGTTTTAAAAGAAAAGTCCACCGTGTTTCAAGTTTTCTTTGTAATGTGCAGTCAGAGTAAACTTATTTGTGTGGCAGGATTAGGGTACTTATGACAAGATGGATGGGAGGTTAGAGACGGGGGAGGGCGTTACATGAATCTTGCTCGGTGAGCGTCAGCCGGCAGGAGGTCATATTGTATCTGCCTTCTAGTACATATGAGGTTAAAGTGAGTCGTTTAAAAAATGCTCACTTGATTGCGCTGTATTCACTGGGGATCGCACCTAGTAATCCCAACGTTGAAGGAGTAAAGCCTCGAAAAGGAGTGCAACATTTTTAACCTAGCTGCTGTGGCTCTGTTCTTTCCTTCTCTGTGGCCCAGGGTGATTATTGACTTAAATTTTACTTCAAAATGTCTGATGGACGTGCGAAATGAAGCCCAAAAATATATCCGCTTTGGCGCTCTTCACTTTAATCCAGGAAAGCGTTCTTCATTTTGATCCAGTAATATAGCTTCAGATAAAAGTAGGGCTTACAATAGGATGGTTTTCCATTGTTTTTACAAACTCCAGGCAGGTGAGTATGAAGGATTTTTAAAATAGTAAGACCTTGTTAGACCTACCCTGGTAGTCCAAAACTTCTGATAATCCAAACACATTTTTCGGAAAACAGAGAAAAAATAAATAAATTAAATACATTTTATTGGTTAACAAGATCAGAGCTAAAAGATAATTGTAAGAAACAAAGAAATATGATATTTAATGCATAATATTTACATTTTGTAGTTCCTGTAAATAAAAATAACTTTAGTATATTTTAATGGTCATACTTCAGGTAAATAAATGAAAATTTGATTTAAATCATTCAACAGTAATTTTAAATTCGTGAAATTACTGTACACACATATTCTCTCTCTTAATCCTAATTTTCGATCAGCTGAACAAGCATCAGTCCCAATTAGCTTGGATCAACAATGCCATGGTGTACAGCTTAAAACATATTGTGTATCCCTGGATTAGTTTTTAAAAATTGCCCTAGTGGGCAAAGAATCGTATCCCTAAAAGGGTGAATCTTAAGATACATTATTTTACATGAAATAATTAAACGTTTTACGCAATAAATTAGAACTAGAACCGTTATATTACAATCACCCAGCCATACCATAGAGCGTTTAGATGAAGTTCACTTCATAAGCTCTTATAAATTATATTGTACCATCAATGTTTATGCATCAACGAAGCTTTGACCATATATTCTCAGAAGTAGCTGGGAAAATTTTGAAGCACAACGCTTCAACGTTTTTGCACAAGGCTGTAGGTCATATACCTTAAATTTAAAAATTATAGCTATGTATTAATGCGTCTATCATAATAAACCTTGCTAAAACCGACTTAGTTAAATAAAACATTTGTAAAATTAATTTCGTTCTGAGGGTAATCTCCCTAACGGCTTCTGGCATTTGTGTAATGTTGCAGGTAATCAGGTAAAGCGCATGAACCAGTTACACTGGCACATACCCCTTCTCACACCAAACTAGAACCACGCTAATACCCGTGGATGCAACAGCACGCTCGGATTAACCAAATGGAAATACTAATCCCTTAGGTTACGAATTCATTGTGTCTGCGGCTCAGACCTGCAGTGCTATACATTAATGATGACTCTTCTAACAATATAATCAATCAATACGCAATATTATCTAAGGCTATACATTAATGGCGACTCTTCTAACAATGTAATCAATCAATACGCAATATGATCTAAGGCTATACATTAATGATGACTCTTCTAACAATGTAATCTATCAATACGCAATATGATCTAAGGCTATACATTTATGGTGACTCTTCTAACAATGTAATCAATCAATACGCAATATGATTTAAGGCTATACATTAATGGTGACTCTTCTAACAATGTAATCAATCAATACGCAATATGATCTAAGGCTATACATTAATGGTGACTCTTCTAACAATGTAATCAATCAATACGCAACATGATTTAAGGCTATACATTAATGGTGACTCTTCTAACAATGTAATCAATCAATACGCAATATTATCTAAGGCTATACATTAATGGTGACTCTTCTAACAATATAATCAATCTATACGCAATATGATCTAAGAGTATTCATAAATGGTGAATCTTCTAACAATATAATCAATCAATACGCAATATGATCTAAGGCTATACATTAATGGTGACACTCCTAACAATGTAATCAATCAATACGTATGATCTAAGGCGTCACTCTAGCAATGCACTATTAGAGTGCCGATTATGGGGAGATTGGAGTTCGAATTTCGGTCAGGGGTACTGAGGGCTGTTTTCCCTAAATGATTATCCACTCTCTTTCCACGAAAGTGCAGGTACACATCCTATAAACTTAAACATCTTAGTCCCTGATACATTAGCTTAATTAGTACATAGGTTAAAGGTGTACAACCTGAAAGGGTAGTAAGACATGGTGCTATAAATAAACTCAATATACATTGGAAGTTGTAGGCCTGCGTATGCAGTGCTATCCTTTAAAAGTGACACTCATAACATTTTTTTAGCAAAACGCATTATAGCCTACAGGGTGGTTTGTTTATATTGGCAAAACTCGATATCCTTAGAAGACTCATTTAGGAATAGAGGTTTCATACAAAGTTACTTGGTTTTAAGACGCTAAAAAAATGGCATGATATATTTTGATTTAGTGTACGTCTTCAAGGTCATCTCAAGATCAACTATTGTATTTCAAATGTAAATTTGTATTTTTTTTTGCTACATAATCTTATTTCACGATTTTTTTTTCTGAAACAATTTTTTACACTAGATCTATTTTTGATTTTATTTAATGACGTAAGGAAATACGTATGATGTTTTTGGAACGATTTTTATTTCATTTTATTGCCTACTAAAATCTGTGGATTGTAAACAACAACGTAAAGTTAATATTAGTTATATGTATCTCTCTTTTAAAACTTATTTTTCAGCACATTATTTTGGATGTGATTAAGTCATTTCAGATGTAAAATATAGAATATGTAGATCTTGAATTATTCACCAACAAATTTGGGGGGTACAAGGCTAAAGAGAAATTATATGTAAGGGTAAACGAAAGAAAAAGATGAATACCACTGCTATAGGCTGTATCCAAGGTGACACTCATAACCATATTACTAATATTCAGATGGTCTTTAGGGTGTTTTATAAAATATAAATATGTATTTTTGTGGTCAATATTATTAACAATCACTATATTATTATTATTATTATTATTATTATTGTTGTTGGATTATTATGGATATTATCTATCAAAAATATATTCTTCAGATAACGTGTATTGATTTATGAATCGATGGAAGTAGTTCTAGTTACTTAGTAGCGTTGTAACTTTAGCGTTAGATATTCTCTCTCATACATTTTAATATATATTTTCATGTTGGAATTATTTTCAAAACGTCATTTAGGAAATTTTCGCTCACTTCCAGGGTAGAGCTCTCTAAAATCAAAGTATCCCAGGAGGCATAGAAATGTTCAATATGGTTTTATTGCCACACTTAACCCAAGTTCACTAACGACTTTTTGTGTGTGTGTGTTTTTCATACGCTTTTAACTGCAGGCTCAGTCATCCACAAACGACATAATCGAATGGGTGCCTTTAAATTAACAGGATAAAGAACCACTTTCTCTATTGTGACAAGAAATGTTACCACAAATCTATCCTTCCCTTCCTAAGATCATTCTTTAGGAACTTTATTCCCATGTCGTTAATGAATGTAAGGGGAGGATTTTTGAACAGACCCAACTAATAATAAATTTACTAAATGCAAAACTTTATTTCCCATCTTACTGCATGTCTGTGCTATCCACATTTTAAATTAATAAAGAAAAGATTGCTAGGGTAGGATTTAGAGAAAATGTACCCACATATGCAGCCTGTGGGGAGAAAGGGTTTCGAGCCATTGAGGACGTAGATATATGTTTATATACGGTCGTTTGACATTTGGCGCACTTCCCCCGAAAAGCGACCCTCTTGGATCAATCGATGCAGGACGTTTGGAGAAATATTAGTAAGTGGGAGCTAGTTTGGACCAACTAGGATAGAATGCATGGATTAAGGATATATAGAATTACTCCTTTCATTTTTGCAGACCTTAACTAACATAACATAATCTAGCCTAGCCATCAGGCGAGTGATTCCCTTTCAGTATCGCCAACCTAATTTAACGTAACGTAACTATCAGGCGATTGAACATGCACTTGCTATATTAACGTGAGTCAGAAGTAGCCAAACACGGTATAAATAACAAGTGTTTTCAAAATTTGTACCAAATATCCTATGGCATCCTGGTCCAAACGACCCGTATATTTCAACTAAGAGGGTCTCGGAATGTGGCAAACGTACTACACACACACACACACACACACACACACACACATATATATATATATATATATACCATTTTTTTAAATCTATTTAGACTATATATAATATATTATAGAAAAAAAACTATATTTTCATATACATTAAATACATATGGGTGGATTATTGAGAGTAAAGATGACATTTTTGTGGGTGAAGTATAATAAATTGTTAACGGTAGCAAAATCAAATGTGTCCATTGAATAATAAAATCAAGTTTGATAAAATTGTTCATACCTGATATTTAACACACACACACACACAAACACACACTGGTATAATTTTGGACTGTGACTACATGTATTTTAATGTTGATAAAAACAGCACCTACTTTCCCAGACACGTAAGCTATCTACAGTAGCCCTGTGGCTTCTTTGGTGCTGACTGACAGTTCACAGCTGACAGCTAAAAGCTTTGAAAAGTTACCAGACCAAATTATATATCCCTACACCGAACCATATGATCTGCAAAAAAACTATGTTTAGCTGCTGTCACTTTTTGACGGTCAAAATTTAGGTATATAACTAAATGTTGACTGTCAGAAGTCAGCTGTGAACTGTCAGTCAGCACCAAAGAAGCCATGGGGCTACTGTCTATTCCATTCACGATAGGTTTTTACCTGGATGACAGTTCTAAAATCATATGTTTAGGTTTTGGGTTGCCAACACTTGTAAAAGATCACAGTGTTGTTATAAATATAAATATCTTTAATTACCTGTTATATATTACATTTAAAATAACGTAAACTTAAGTTTTCTCATACTATTTCATTTTTTTAAATAATTTCTTTTTGTCCAACTCGAAGCAATATTTTAAACATAATTAAAAGTACTTATTTTTCGTTTTGGAACGTTACTGATTTTGTGTATTATAGTGCATACATCAATACCTTTTAACACAGGCATCGTATTTACTTGGAAAACAGAAAACTGTTGTCATTTTTTTTACATACAACACATGATTTTATGATTATTTAATCGTATTTTTAAATATTTAACTGAATAAAGTATTTTCATCAACTGCGTGTCTGCATCATTCTAAAAAACTGATTTATCGTTATGTTCAATCATATGGTTTAAAATTCGTCAGTCGCCATTTTGAGGCTATGTTCGTTAGAAGTTTTTGTGAACGTGATGCTAATATTTTTTAAGGGGAATAAAACTATAGATAAACTTTGTGTCCGACCTCAAATAAATATATAAATAATATTGGCCTAAATTACTGTGGTTAACTATCACATTAATATATTACCATCTGTTTTCATTGCAGTAATTCAAAGTGATAGATGTCAGCTGTTGGCGTAGTGATGTATTAGAGATTACTTCTAGTAACATTTCGAGCTGTCATTCAGGAAAACTTAGCTCGTGAATGCCTTATACAAGGTGGAACTGTCTTCTGCACGACGTCATAGAAGGAAATATTATGGGAAAGTAGAGCCTATAAGAAGGAGAACTCAAACATTAGATGACTTGATGGAAAGAAGAAAATTCTGGGAGATAAAGGAGGAGGTAGAGGACAGGGTGAATTGGAAGTCTTAAGTTCACCGACAATAGGAATGAGCCTGTCACAATCATAACAAACAATAATAAGCTAGCTACAAGTAAAATATAAATCTTTCTTGACATTTTATTATACAAGCAATTAATTTTTTCAACAACAATAATTAATATTGTCATACTATTGTGTACACATTTAAGTTATTTAAATAAGGTTCATTTTTTAAGCATAACGTTTTACTGCCCACCATTCTGGATGCACCTATTTACTAATTAAGCTAATTTGTTCAGGATGAGGAAGGTTGAATGCTAAAGAATTGTAGCGGCTTCTTCTTTGAGAGGGTGTAGGCAGACGTATTGTAAATAAAAACCACTCTCAGTTTAGCCGACCAGGATTCGTACCCCAATCTCCTCGTCCTCTACAGATTTCTCTATTAAGAAAGGGATGACTAAAGACCGAATTGGGTTTTATAAATATCCAAAATCTCATTTGAACAATTTTCTAACTATAGTAGAGTTAAGCTGGATGTTTAACTAAATTTATATAGTGAAGAAAAATGACTAGTTCACTTTTCAATTAGTGGACTAGATCAACTCAATTTAATGTAAATAATCTGATAAAATAGCCCCAAAATTATTACGCTTATATTATCTATCAAAGTTACATTCTTATTGAAATAATACATTCAAACACTCTTATTTTAAAATTTTATTTGAAGTTAATTGTAGCCTACGCACCTGTTTCAGAGGCCGCATGGTCTAAGGTGTTACTATCACAAAAGACTATACTGCTGATGACACGGTGATCAGGGTTCAAATCCTGACCGAGTGTACTGGGAGTAGTTCCCCCTAAATGTTTTTCCGCCCTTCCTCCAGGCAAATGTATGTACACTTCCTCTAAATTCAACTTTTTAATCCTTAGCTCATTCACCATTCCAGAACGTGTCATTCTACGTACAGCTCCAGGAAGTAACATAGAGCGTAGCGCACTCACCCTTCCAGAACGTGATATTCTATGTGCAACTCCAGAAGGTCTCATAGAGAGTATTGCACTCATCATTCCAGAACGTGTCATTCTACGTGCAACTCCAGAAGGTCTCATAGAAAGTATTGCACTCATCATTCAAGAACGTATCATTCTACGTGCAACTCCAGAAGGTCTCATTAAGCGTAACAAACTCATCATTCCAGAACGTGTAGTTCTACAGGCAACTCCAGAAGGTCTCATAGAGAGTATTGCACTCATCATTCCAGAACGTGTTATTCTACGTGCAACTCCAGAAGGTCTCATAGAGAGTATTGCACTCATCATCTCAGGATGTGCCATCTTACATGCAGTCACATAGGGCGTTACAGTTTTATTTATTTTCTATGTATTATTATTTGACGTATTCACGTGCACATTCTGAACTGATAAATATTCTCAGCACAAAATTTACAAAGTAGCTTAATTATTTTACCAAGCATATAAACTGAACAGATAGTAAAACGTGCTGATAAAATAATAAATAATAAACTTAGTTCTAGAACCACCAACAGGAAATTTTTCTTCATGAAAGAGAAGCCCAAACTCCACCAATGGCACATTTTTTGGAATGAATAGGATATCGAAACTTTGACTCCTCGTGCAATAAGCAGACACGACATTTGCAGAACCAAGCTGGCATACTAAACCTAATTTCATAGCTGAGGGAACTGCAGGTCTTATGGAGAAACTATTTATTCTCGCTCTCTCTCTGTTACCGGTTGCCAAACCTTCTTCAAGTTTTCGTTTGTTGGAAAGTGAGTATGACGGGTTTACTTGGAAATCCCTCATTATAAACAATGATGCATGGGGAGTTTGGGGAGTTCAATTGACAGGTAAACACATTTCCTTTCGGTGTACAACCTTTTTTAGAAACATTAACTATTTCCACAATCGTATTTTTTTCAAGATTGAAGTATATTATCGTTTATCTATTCCCCACGTAATTATGCTTAAACTATTTTATGTATAAAGCTTTTTTTTCCCTCATAATTAATATACAAACAATATGCATTGCCGCTCGAGTTACTGAACAAGTTCCATCTTTATTAATTTAGGTGTAGACTCTTAACACCACTGCCCTTTCTTTACTACTTAATATTTTCCTCTTGGAATGTAATTGATTGTAACAGGCCGGGGACTCCATAATTTTTGCTATATTTTAACTGTTAACAATACCTTATTATTCAAATAAATATTTTAATATACACATACAATTATAATTCCGCAACCTTACGGCAAAAAAACAAAACACACAACCAACCCATACACAAAATCTTAACGTGATCAATAAAAAAAAGTATACACAAAGTACTAATAAATGGGTTTATTTAGTGAATGTTTTTGAGCTAGTTATTAGGAACACGAGACTTGGACTACTGTAACTTTACGACTGCGCTGGAGGAAGAAGCCTCAGTTACTGGCAACAACGACAGCCCAGCATTGCCAAATTTTATATACATTTGAAGGAAGACTGATGACGGAAAACAAAAGAATGACAACGCTGTTGCTCAATAGTAAGCATGAAATTCCCTCAGCGATGAAATCAGCTGTAAAGTACTGTAACTTTACATTACCATCATAGCAAAATGGCTGCTAACTATCATCTGGAAGACATTAATTTCAGCCCCAGTACTTTGGTGCCTATGGATAAGAATGCCTGTTAAGTTTGTTTGTAAGCCTCATGTCAATAATACTGCACTGCACTTAGAAATTGTAGTGAATATTAAATGACCTAATCTAAACACATAAAGTTTTATAAGAGGCTTATAAAATTTTCATCTAAGAAAGACTTTTCAAATAAATAATCGTCGAATAATTATAATACATTTTAATAAACTGTGTCCAGCCGGTGGCCGGATCAGTTTAGTAAAATGCCTCCATATTGCTCTATCCTTCCACTACGGTATTCGTTTTCTGTGCTGGGGGTCCGGGAATCAATCCTCAGTCCCGGCACCGATTTATCTGATTACCAAACTCTTCCTTCACCTTTGACAAGACGTGTATTAATCACAATTTGTGAATGTGTAGAATGCCAGGCCTACACCGTGGTTCGGATCCCACGTTAAACTGTAGGTCCTCCATCTCATCTCACAATCGCCCTACCATTACACATTAGCGTAAGTGCGTACAACCCAAACGGGTAATAAGACGCAGTGCTAATAATAATAATAATAATAATAATAATAACACTATTCTTCCTCCCTTAATTGCTTCCATTACTCTCCTCTCACATGCATACTTTCTGTTATCTGCTCCCCCCATCGATTTCTTGGTTCTCTTGTGGTCTTTTTCCTTTATACTTCGTTTCCACTATTTTCTATGGTACCCTCTTCTTATTCTATCCTCATTACCATCTCAGTCTTGCTTCCTTAAGTGAATGTATAATTCAATCTAAATAATGTATTTAAATAAGTAATCGTTGACGGTGTAACGTAGATAAAATGTGTTTAACTTCACTTAAAAGAATTATTTTACGATTGATATTTAAAATAATAATAATAATAATATTAATAGTTAAATACACCTTTGAAAAGGAAATTAGACATCTTTTAATTTATGTAACACTTTAAAAGGAATCATTTATATTGACTAATAAATACAATTCGATGCATGCCACGCAAACATTCTTTACGTGTGTGGGTGGTTGGCATGTATACTAATTCCCGGACACATGACCTACTTGGATCATATTGATTAGGAAGAAAATAAATTTACGTCTATGTATAGATCAATAATAAGTGTGTTGATAGTTTGTTTCGAGCAGATAGGTAAGGGATTTTAACGCATTATTCCGCATTTGTTTTCATTTTTACCTCACCTATTTTCGTTCTACGTCGGGATAACCTAACCGGGAATCAAAGTCAACAGCTAAATACTGAAAATATACTATTTACCATCACGACCATCACAAAAAGTTTTGACTATTTAAACATACCACCGGAGTTTGTATAAGCATTAATTACTTTAATAAAATCTTATATATCGTAGAACATTTTTGGATATACTTAGTTCTGTTTTCTGGTCAACACTTATAAAAATTTAATATATTACAGTTGGCCTAATATTTTATAGGCACTGATTCAATCTATCAAAGTTATAGCTTCAGATCACATGAGTCAACATAATCAGAGTCTGTAAATTTTGAAATATTTCAGTTACTTTTCTTTTTACCATGATCCCACAATACCTCTGCTTACTAATGTGTGTTTTTTAAGCCCTTACACCTAAGTATTTTACTATTATTTAAATAACTTTGTAATTAAAATATAACATTTCTGAAATTATAAATATACAATCAGGTACTAATGATCTCAATGTGTTGATGGGCCCTTAAATACTAATAATAATACTAATAATATACAATTTCTGACAACAATTTTGACAAATAAGCTTAATTTATAAACTTAATTACATTACAAATTAAAATGTAACATTAAAAAGTGACAAAACATACAATTTTAATACAATACTAACAGTAAAATGCCATAGAAATGGCTGTAAAATAATATTATGTTATTAAACTAGTAAATTATTTTAACTAAAAAGATTGATTGTGTATTTTATTTAAATTTAATAATTTGGTTTGATCGTAGTAGTATCCTAGATATAGAGAACAGTATTCCAAACCATTCTACGTAATTAATTCTCATTTAATATTTTATTTAACAAGTTGACCCACATCAGTGGGAAAATTGATAAATACGTCCAATTGGTATATTCTTGTTTTCAGGTAAAAGGTAGTAGGTTAGGGAACACACACATTTCGCCCAGATGTGCTAAAGTAATATTACTTTTAAATTAATTTCCGACTTCCCTTTACAGAAACGTGGACACATTTCCTAAATCATATCTTTCATATCCCTACCCAATGAGAACAACAACGCGGATATATATGACTGATGGACCGAAAACAAATTATTTACACTTTAAAATGTTTCCTTAGTGGTTATTTTTATGCCACGATTCTTACTATATGTCCAATTATTACACTGATGTCTCAGGGATGACACAATTTGGAATTTAGAAGAAATATAGGGCCTATTCTCATTTGCGTGGAGGGAGAGTGGGAAACCATAAAGGTAAACCATATCCAATACACATGGGAGCACCTTTCCATCACCAGCATAATGAACTAGATGCGCTTGACGTTTAGTCTGCGTGTCCACCAATGTAACCATGAGAATACAATACTCTTGGTGTCGGAAGTCACACATGAAACCAGATATGTTTTTATGTAGAAGCGTGCGTGTTTTTGTCAATCAGAACAAAGTGAGTTTGTTTTTTTCAAACCAACATAAAGCACACGCAACTTTCCTGTCTGTGAGGTCAAAGTTTGGCATGCTCTGATTGTGTACGGGAGGAAGGTGTTGGAGGAGTGGAAGGGGGATAGAATGGAGGGGAGAATAGAAGCTACCGCACATGCGCAGGTAGTTTACCGCAAGCCTAGTGCGCGCCGAGTCTTTTTCACCGTATTTTGAAGCTCGTGCATGCTCTGGTAATAATAATTATTGCTACCGTCTCACCCCTGGTTGCGATTTATAGCGCGAATGAATGTGCACACAATCTTAACATGATTCCATTAGAACGCGAGATTTATGCAATGATGGAATTTTTAACTAATAATACAGAGGGGACCATCCATATTTTAACAGGTCTAAGCAACTAATTTTAGACACGCCTCGGTGGCGTAGTTGGCTAACGCGCTAGTCTTGTTGAGCTAGACTGCCGAGGATGCGGAAATCGAGGTTCGAATCTCGTTTGGGTGAACTGGGGTGGTTATTCCTAAGTGGTTTGTCACTCTCCCTCCATGCAAATGCTGGCTCACTTCATATTAATTCAACCTTCTTAATTTCCTAACTACTTAAGTGTACAATACGAATGGGTAGTAAGATGAGGTGCTAAAATAAAAACTAAATTTAGCCATAAATTAATATAGTTTTTTATCAGCGTGTCTTAATTCCTGTTTAAGTTATACGCAATTAAGATAATTACTACTCCAATGGGGTAGGGATGAGGAAGGAAGTACTTTAGAGGTAATCTACCAACGTTTGCATAGTATGATAATAGGAAACCCTTTAGGAAAAACACCTTTCATTAAACCTGACCAACACTCGAACCCCGATCTCCCCGTCATCAGTAGGCCAGTGATACCTTAGACCGGAGGTCCCCAACCTTTTTGTAACTTAGAGCACATTCAAAACTAACGGTAGTGCGGTGGGCACCAATTAATTTTTCAAGGTAAATTTACAAACTCCCGCCAGGCTCAGAGGTCAGCCTCAACGCTATACACACGACTGGTCAACTGCCATGTTAAGTTTCCAACAGCGATTGTGACTTTACATATGTTTGTGGGTAGTACTCAAGGCTGTATGCATGGGTAGGGGGGGGGGGGCGTTAAACCTCCTCCAAGTTGACAAAAAAATAAATCAAAAAAATACTGCTTTATTTAAGGTTTTAACAAGACCAAAAGAAAGACACAAGGAACTATTTATCTACTCACCACCATTTTGGTGCTTGGATACATTTTAAAAATATATATTTATTCTGTGTTTATTCAGGCAACAAATCTGGGCAGACCCATATCAAGATATTTACAAAGGAAATAGGAGGTATTAGCATGATATTAATTAATGTGAAGAGTATGATGGAAGGAGGTAGGTATTTGAGATTAGGAAAAAAAGCACATTCAGCTTGAAACTACAGTAGTTCCGAGTAAAAGTACAATATGTAAATGAGCCAGCAAAGAAAGAGGAGGGAGGGATTGGAAAGAGGGAGACTTTCAATCACCAACTTCTTGAGAACAGCATACCTGGAGATAAGCACCAATTAGATTTTAGTCGGAAAAGTTACTGATTAAAATTATTAGTAAAACACATTTCAGCTGAGGTCAAAAAGTGGTGGACAGACGCAAAAGGCTCGGTGGGCAACATGGTACCTGTGGGCATAGGGTTGGGGACCCTTGCCTTGGGTCGTATACTACACGCCATTAACACGACGGTATTTCGTAAATATGTTTTAAATAGTTAAATAGACCAAGTGGATTTAAACATATACATTTTTTAATAAATTGATTTTAAAGTATTTTACTGTCAGTGGTTTGAACAGATGAGAGTAAACAAGGTTAAATCCCAATTAAGATCAAGTAAAACCTCGTAGGACATCACATCAAGTTTGTTTGATGTTTTTCGCACCACGTATTACTTACTACCCATTAGCAACATATTTATACTTGTAGTGTGGAGATGAGGACGAATATAATTCAGGATGAAATGTACCCATATTGGCGTGAAGTGAGAGTGATAAACTACTTAGGGTAAAACCTTTAGCAAAGATTCAAAACCTTACCTCCTAGTCACCGATAAACCTGATCAAATAAGGTTAACCACTTGACTCACGTACCTACTAATGAGTGTTCCAACACGTTAATACCAAAATTTTATAAGACCAATTTATAAAGTATATTTTTATATAGTGTTATTTCAACATTATTACTATTCGTATTTTGTATTTGTGACGTAAGCAAATAGCTTATTTGCATTCAGGACATAATAAACAATATTAAAAAGCTTGCGCATAAGAAGGTCCCTAGTTTATTTCTAAAGTAGTAGTATTTATCTCTATCTGACAACTTTAAGGGCCCATCTTACCCCAGCCCATAGCTTAGGTAGACAATACAACTCAAACCAGTCGTTTCAGACTAGTGCATTTATATTGTAGTAAAGTAGCCCCATGGCTTCTTTGGTGCTGACTGAGTGCTCAAAGCTGACATCTGATGGCTTTGAAAAGCTACCAGAACAAATCATGTATCCATACGCCGAACCATATGATCTGCAAAAACATGTGTCTAGCAGCTGTCACTTCTGATAGTCAAAATTTAGGTATATACCTAAATGTTGACTGTCATAAGTCATCTATGAACTGTCAGTCAGCACCAAAGAAGGCATGTGGCTACTGTACCTTAACTCAGTCAGTAGCGTGTATTTCTACAGATATAGGGTTTCTAGGTTCTACTGTTGGCTGGCATGGCTGAGGAGTGCATAGTTTGGGAATTTTGAGTTTCCCCTTCCACGGTGATGAATTAATGCCTGAGGGCTGGATGTAGTTCCTGTACTAAATTTAAGCTAGTTTAAACTCATGTGCTGATATAATCAGTTGGTTTAGAAAGTGCATGTTAACTGCCTCAAATAAATAAAACGAAAACATATTGTAGTAGTTTCCATTAGAGAACCAGTGAATAAACCGCTTTATATTTAAAATAATATAATACTTAACAAAAACTGATCAATAAATTTTACTGATCCCAATTGTATTTGTGGTGAAGTTAGGTACACATAAAACTGCACTGATAAACGATTTTTTTTTTTTTAGTTCTAGTATAATCGTGAAGGTCTATCTAATAAAGTCGCTAACCTCACGGTTCATTCCTTATTTAGTTTTATAAAGGGGGTATTTTTGGTGGGGACTCCGAGATTTACTACTCATTTCTTTTGAAAGATATCAAAAAAACTAAAACCAAATCTCATAGCATATTTCCTGGCTCAATAGAGGGCTTTGAGAACCATCTGGATATTAAAATAGACACGACTAGTTTTATTCTATTAATTTTTTATCACCACTTCATAATACCTGTTCAGGTTATTAGACTAAATTATAATTACTCTAATTCCCTTGTTGGCTCGTGGACAGAAATACTCTACCGACAATATTAAACACTATCTAAACACTTCTATAATATTTTTCTTTGGGTGTCCCAAGAGTCCCCGCGATGATGAGTGGACGCGAACCCTCCCAAATATGTTAGAATAATTCCGAATATGGTCGAACACTTTCGACTATGTTCGAATACTTCTGACTATGGTCGAATATTTCCGACTATGGTCGAATATTTCCGACTATGGTCGAACACTTCCGACTACATACGAACGCAATCGAAATAATTAGTTCTTTCTCCCTTGTCTACCAAAACTAAAGTTGTCATCTGCCGCGATTTGTATAAAAATGTAGTATTTTTCTTCATGTATAAAGAAAAAATAGTTTATAAAATTACTTAAGAAACGTATTTATTTTATTATTTAATAATGTAAAATATAAATATATATTTGTTATTATTTCTTATAGTTTTCACGAGCTGGTGGGCCGCAAAAAGTATTACGGTGGGCGTTAGGATGAAGACCCCTCCCTGCCTTAGAATATTCGGCCATTGAAGCGGTTTTGTATTACTGGAGATAACAGAAAAACACCCTGACTAATCTTAAAACTCAGTGGCAGGGCACAGAATATTTACAGAGCAGACAGACCTTAGGCCTATTAAAATTGTATGTGTATAATGTTCTCCACACTAATTTCCTATTTGATCAACCACGCCCTGTCAACGATACACCCACACATAGGGATTTCGCTCAATGATTGTAGGCTTTTAGTAAATCTATTAGCGATTTCATGAGTGGGGTTTATATACATCACAGGCAAAATTTTATTTAGTGGATCCATCTCTTTGACAACAAAACACTTTTCGCTAATGTGGATACCAAGAATTGTGTGCCAGTAATCTTTTCCAGCTTTGTCGTGGACTAGCCACAATGCTGTATAGTTTGAGCTGGTTGGAACCAATTTCGAGATGGTTAGTTTTTTCATTAGTTTCAGACACCCCAAATCAGTCAGGAGTTCTGATGAGATCATATTTCGTTTATACTTTGTGGTATTTAAAACTATCAAATTAAAAGTTTGGCTGTATATTTAATAATTAGCTTATTTATCTGAGGTATTTAACGTGCACTATATGAACCAACCGATTATATCAGCACACGAGAATTTCAATGAGCAAGAGTGAAAGGGTCCACCAATTTTGCCGGGAAAGGTATTTCCACATACCTTCCAGGGTTCTTTCATATGCCACAATCTCCATGAGACCAACAGTTTTACTTCCCTTCCAAAGGAAGTTGTGCTCTAGATTCTTATCGCTCATGAAAAATCTGGTGCCCCAGGCTGGATTTGAATCCACGAACATTGGGTCCTATGACAAGCACTCTAACACAATACCACTGTGCTTGGCCATAATTAATACAAATATAATTGTTTTTAATTAATACGTATTAACACGTGAGTTGCACGTATCGGTAGGCACGTAGACTAAGGGCCAGTTTCATAGTCAAATTTAGTACGCCTCAAGTACGGCGCTACACTAAGTACAAGACGACACCTACCTAAACCAGAATGGAATGGGCCAGCTTCCTATGCGAAAACGGCCCATTCCATTCGAGTTTAGGTAGGTGTCGTCTTGTATTTAGTGTAGCGCCGCACTTGAGGCTTACTAAATTTGACTATGAAACTGGCCCTAAGGCTGGTTTGCTACTGATGGGTAAGTCAAACGTCTAATTTAACCTGGATGTACTGAGAGTGTTAACTCTCAAGTAGATTTCCCTTCTCCCTCCAAGTAAGTGCGAGTACATTTCATCCACATTCTACGCTGGTCTCTTGATCTAGTGGTCAGCACTCCTGGATACAATATAGTGGTACTGGGTTCGATTCCCAGAGGTACCTTTGGTATTTTTCCCAAAGGGGAAGGCTACATATGATTTCCATAGCCTGGTTTGACCAGCTGGGGTCAACGAATTTTTCTGGAGCGATAAAAATCCATAACACAACTTTCTTTAGAAGGGAATTAAATCTTTCGTTCCTATGTCAATTGTGTGAGTAAAACAACCATATAAGGTATGTGAAAATATCTTTCCTGGCAAAATTGGTAGGCCTTTTTGCTCTTAATCAAAGAAATTCTCGTGTGCTGATATAAACAGTCGGTTCAGAAAGTGTACGCTAAATAACGCAGATAAATAAAAGTAAAATAAATAAAAAATTTGACTTAAGCTAGGTGTAAGACTTATACTTACGCCACATAATCATCATCATTATCATCACATAATCTCAATGGGACGAAGTAACCACACGTACCTTAGAAGATGGTTACATATCCGCCACTGTCAGATGATGACCAGGAGGAATATTTAGCCAACAAACCCTCATAGCACAACAATAAATAAAATTATCCCTACATTTATACCCCATTAATGTAGGCACCTAAATAGAGGGTTAGCCCGCTAGTAATACGTGGTGTACAGAAAATTATTTATTTATTGTTTTTATTTAAAAATATTTTGGTGAAGTTAAGGCTAGTTTGCTTTATCTTACACTTAGCCACTTAAATAGACACGCTTATAGTAAAAGTATCGATAAAAATGCTTAAATAAATTTTAAATATAATTGTTAGATTACCTCCATTCATTCTTTAATTATTTCCTTCATCCATACAATTATTCCAGCATTTATTTATAATAAATAAATGCATTATGCAATTTCCTTTCTTGAGATCGCCGACGAAGACTTCGTCGCAAGCAAAGGCCTGTCAAACAATTCCCTACATTAAAGTTAACCTATAATTAAAATCAACTGATTATCACTTTTAGTATGTGAATACTAACAGTTTGAAACGTTCTTCGCATGGGTAAGCACATTAAACTATATCAGATTAATATGTTATTATTATTATTATTATTAGCAATGCGTCTTACTACCCGTTCGGGTTATACGCACTTACGTTAATATTTAATGGTAGGGTGATTGTGAGATAAATTGAGGACCTACAAATTAACGTGGAATCCGAACCACGGTGGAGGCCTGGCATTCCCCACATTCGATTAGTATGTTCAAAGTTCAGCCGCAATATGTTTGATATTTCCTCCGTGTACCACGCTTATCTAACTATGACAATCACAAACTAAAGCAAATAATTAATTTAAAATAAATGGTACGGAACTCCGCAAGTACTTTCTCGCTCTATTGTTTAAAAATATAGATATTAGTTAAAACTTGTTATATATGTGAAACAAAAATAATACACACTAGCAAACCAAAGCTTAAATTGTACTATACTTAAGTAAAACATATTTGAGTCACAGTTTTAAATTTTATAATTTTTGAAGTTTATTTTACTTAAATACCAAATTTCAATTTTCTACCACCCCACCAGCAGAATAGGTATTTTTATCTTAATTTTGGAAGTTTAATGGGACCCACCGTCCCCATTTTTCACTCCTTCATTTAGAAATTAAAAAATTTCAGATGTTTATCGTTATTTGGAGTGGTCCTCAAACCCGATTGCCAAATCTCAGTTTATACCACACAGAGAATTATTTTTTTATATACATATTTTTATATACATATTTTTTTTAAATTTTAAAGTTACCCTGCTACCCTTCTTCCATTCTTATTTATCTAATTCCCTCTTGTAGATTTCAAATGTTAAGACTTATTTGGCTATATGGAGTTTTACTTTTACCTGCCTGCAAAATTGTAATTTACCTTCATACATAAAAAAATTATTACTAAACCCCCTCCCCTATATTTCAGGATCCCACCTAAAATTTAAAATGTTCAGAATATTATGGTTATTTGGTGTGCTCCATTTACTTTCCTGGCGAATTTCAGTTTTCTACTATAGAGGAATTTATTTATTCTATTAGTTCTGGAAATTTTCAACCCCTACCCTAACCCCTATTTTTAAATGCCATTTATAAATTTCAATTTTAAACATTTACTTAATTATCTGGAATTAACCTTCTACCTGAATGCAAAATTTAAATTTTCTAACATAACTATAAGTTGGAATATGATAAAACTCAACACTTTCCCGAACATCCTTGAATGAAGTAGATTAAAAACAGCTGTGAGAACATTAGTGAACCACGAAGATGGAATTTTTCTCCCTACACAACAAGTTGGATGAATTTATTTGAGGCCTTTTTGGGAAAAATGTTGATGTCTATCGTGAGAGATAAGATTAGACACATAAGTGAAAACAAAGAGAGCGTCATTGAAAGAGGCAGATTGAGAGAGAGAGGGCAATCATTGAAAGAGGCAGATTGAGAGAGAGAGGGCAATCATTGAAAGAGGCAGATTGAGAGAGAGAGGGCAAGAGAAAAAACACAAACTTGGTAAGAGACACAAGAAAGCTAAACTGAAAGAAACCGTAAAAGTGGTGAACCCAAACGGACAGTGTGACAACAACAGTAAGTCTGAGGAATACAAATGGACGGAAGTCTACACACCACATGAAGAAAATGGCTAAGCTATCGAAGAAGATCTCGTCCCGGCGACGTCTTATTACTAACATAGCTCAAGGACGGGGAATTTTCTCTGGCCATGAGAAGTCATGATTTCAAACGACAATGAATGTCTTTCCTTAACACACTGAGGCTAATTCTACACATTAGTTCACGTGACACAGACCAATTCACACATAAGCATAGGACAAAGTCGGTGATGGATGTGAGAAGAATGACCCTGAGTACGGAATGGCTGCTAGATAGCTCAGTAATATAACATAGGCACACTAAGTTGATTCACGTGTCCAGCTGTAATTTTTAACCATATTTAATTAAATTAGAATATGTTGGCCCACGCATAAAATACTGTATCCTTGGCGATAGTTTCCCTCACACCATATATACTTTTGCTCTAGCTTATTTTAGCACTGTTTTCGGGTTATACACCTATGTACTAATCATCCCAATTGTTTTAGGGATTAGGAAAATTACTGAGATTCGAACCTTCACCTCCCCGTCTATAATGGTCTAGTCTACTGCGAGAGTAGCCCCTTAGACCATAAAGCCACCGAAGAGGGATTTTGCTTTATAATTACTATCATTATTATTTTCTCAGCACATTAGTAACCGTTAGAGCTACAAACATACATTATTAACAACATTAATGGATTAGAATGAGGATGAAATAGTTTCAGACAAAATTTACTCGCATTTGATTGTAGGGAGAGTGTAACATGTTTAAGAAAAAACTGCCTTCGTAACACCCAGCTGGGAAATCAATTATGGACTACTCATTTCCGGCAAACAATTATTCGTTATAAATATTAATGTGTGGTTAAGCGTTAACACTGAACTTGAACTGGGGTGTGAGACTCATAGCTCCCACTCAGGATGAATATTATTTCTATATATTACAGTTAAAAAACTTGCCACATGGTTGAGCACGTAAACTAAACGTAAAGCTCACTTAGTTTGGATTTACAGTGATGGGTAGGTCAGTGTTTGAATGCCGGCTGGATGTTAGCTGAAGAATGACTTTCCAATATGTTTTCTCACGCCACATCTACATTCCCGCTAGTTCAACACTTATTATTTTTTTTCCTTATTGGTATACTAGAGTGTTATTAATCTATATAGATATTAAGATTCAGCATAACAAATTAATAATATATTTAAAAATTGTCTGTGTCATTCTGGGTTGTGAGTGACTTTGTCACTAAATATAATATCTTGAGACATTTTTGAGTGTGCTAAAAAAAAGTTATAATGTTTTACCTAACCATAAATATGAATTGGTTGGCAATGATTGCCGACCCCAATACTAGACCATGAAATTTGATTTTTTTTCCTTAACATTTCACATGCTCTTTGATTAATCTATCTTATCTTAGATTAATAAACTAAAGAGTTCTTTTTTCTGTCATGAGCATTGCATGATATCTACTGAAGTGTAAGATTTTAAAAATTACTAGCCCATATGCAGGAAAATGCTCATTTAGAAACCAGTGTTAAAATTTTGACTATTTTCTTAAATTAACTAAGAACCGGATCGGAATCAAATTAATATTAATAAAATGAACCGTGGGTCATGAGTAGGGCCCGGATGTTGGTGACTTAAAAAATTTAAAATATACATTTTAAGATGCTAAAAAAAATGAATTTACTAGATGACTTAAAACTTAAGAAAATGCATTATAAAATGAAAACAATGATCGTATGATGAATGTTTGAAAAAATGCTTTATAAAATAGGCACACACTAATATGTGTTATTTTAATTCACCTTAGTCTGAATTGCACTGGACTACACATGTCATTCTTAGGTTGTCGAAAGTGAAGGATCTACGGTTATCTGTCAGCAAGTTTTTATACCTAGAAAAGCTGCGTTCTACATCAACTGATATGATCGGAGCGTACTTGAATTGGAGAAGATCGTTGGTTGTTAAATCCTCCTCAATTCCATCCATTGATTATTTATTACCACAGAGTATATTTGAGATTTTACACATAGCTTTATACCTGTTATTTTTGTCCAGCACTTTCTTCAGTTTACATGCAGTAGCTGTAGAAATTTTTCCACGAGCGTTGTTAGCACTGGTCTCCACCTGTTTGACTAGTGAAATGGAATCTACCATTGCCTTTCCCCTTTTTTCCAGTGATGTGATAGTTGTTGACAATAATGCAAAGTTTGACTTAATAAATGCTAAACTGCCCTCAATGTTTGGCTCAGAGAACATATCTTGAGCAATTTGTATTGAAGAAGCTTCTTCACAGTTAGAACTCTCTACTATTTGTTTTACTAACTGGAAATGCTTACAATAATACAAGCATGCATTTAACCATGTGTCCCAGCGTGAGATGGTAGGTTGTAATGGTAACGCGATGTCCGGTGCTTCTGCTTTGAAATGTACAACTCGTGAGTGTGCTTTTAAGATAAACCGTTTTAACGTTCGCCAAAAGCCTGTCTACGTTGGAATAATTTGTTCGCACTTATCCACAATTTCTGTGTAGACCACGTGCTAGGCACGTAGTACGTACCATTTTAGAGTAAAGTGCCTTCAATGATATAGCTGCTCGTAACATATATGGTGCTGCATCACTTAGAAATAAAAGCACACTGTCATGCTTTATGCCCTCAGGCCACAGAAGAAACATAGCACTTTCAAACATTTTGGATACTGTCGAGTAATATTCCTTTTCTAATACCTCAGTGGTCAATAAAATATTTAACCTGGTCTATCCATTGCTTATGTTCCAATCACAACATTGGCTACATAGTACCCAATAGCATCAGTAGTCTCATCGATTGAAACCCATAGCTTATTCCCGCGAGTACCTTACCTAATTTTATTTAAAGTTCCTTTGTAGCACCGTGGTAAATAATTCTTACGTTAAGTCGAGTCGTCTGGTATTTCTTGGCTTGTGTGTTTTCCAAAAATGCACGTAATTTTGGATTATAGTTGATATTGTGGAATGTTTGTTGACACCAAGACGTCACACAATTCTTTATTAAACTGTGAGAACTTGGTGGATGTTGAAGCAACTGAAGGTAGCAAGCGTTGCACTGCCGCTTCCTTTGATGCACGCTCAAGAGCACGGACATGCTTCTCGCGACCAATATGCTGTGTCACAGTAAACCATCTCTCAGCCGATACTTAGGATTCGCACAACTTACAATATAGTATGCTTCCTTCAGTAGAAAACACACTATCACCAAACTTGGCTACTATTTTTCTTAAATGAACTAACACACTAGGATTAATTTAGAGCATTTTCAAAGCGGTACTGAAACGCTACAGTGTACTGCATGCCACAGAACAACTACACTAACTGCACACTGTGAACTGTTCATGAAAAAACCATGCCTTTCCATTCCTTTTCCACCCTAACAGCTGTATGCACCATATAAGTGTTTGTGACTCAAGGTAGCACTCCAGACATTCCATTCCGCTAATAGCTTTCTTCCAGCAAAAGCGAGTGTAGGCCTGTCTTTGTATAGCCAACTAACCTTCAGCAAATTATTAGCTAATTAATATGACGTTGAAATCTTTTATTTCAATATTTTGAAATATGTGTATTTTTATAAACTACTATTTAACGCTTGGGGTAGTAATTTCATAAAATAATATGGCAACATATTAAAATGACCAAATTCTTCAAAAAATTATCGAAAAGTTCTCCAAAATGAAAGAAAATACCCTTAAAGTAAGATAAAAATAATGCAAAAATGCAAAATAAAAATGAAATATTTGTAAATGGGATGTCTTGAACAAAGTTGATATATATTAAAGCATTGCACCAGACCACCCAGTAAAAATATGACATGTCATCAACATCCTAGCCCTAGCCATGAGCATTTCACAATATTTACCCCACCCAGAGGTCTGAAATGGTTAAAATTAGTAGTCTATCCCCTGTGCAATAACGTGTGCACCTCAAAGACAAAATTTTAAAATTTTGAACAGATTGTGTTAATTAGTTGAAAGCTTTGTCGGATGCTAAAAAGGACATGGACAGTGTGAGGCACAAAGGCACTTGACTTAAAATTACCTTCCACTCAGTTATTCAACCATAAAGATTTCTGCTAGACAACGCAGCGTATTTCCACTAGTTGTAAAATAAACTCTTTTTTACAACTTAGGTCATTAGGTAAGCACTTTTGTCTGTTGAATTAAGCGTTCTAGGGATAGATTCCCAACGTTGTCAAAAAAAATGCGAAATAACTCCCAAGAACTGGTTGTTTTGATTATTATAGAATTATACTAGTTTGTAAGTCGTATACAGATGTAATTAGCTGGTTCAAAAAGTACACGCTAAAGAGGACTACACCTATTTAATAAATATAACAGGTTATGTGTTAAATTACGATATGCCAAAATTTGACGATTGAATGTCTTATGAAATTGAGGGCTTGAAATAGAATGTCCATTTTATGGATCGGTGGAAGGGCTGCATTATAACTTTAATAGAAAATTCAACAACTTCCCAACCTATGACATTACCACTGAGTGGAAGTAAATAAACTTAATATTTTAGGGCCAGTTTCATAGTTAGATTGAGTACGCTTTATATGTGGCATTATACCAAATGCTGGATGACATCTACCTAAATCAGAATGGAAGGGGCTAATTTCAAATGCGATACTGGCCCATTCCGTTCGAGTCTAGGTAAGTGTCATTCTGTATATAGTGTAGCACCGCATTTGAGGCGTACTCAATCTAACTGTGAAACTGACCCTTAGTCATGCCTTTTCTGCAGGCAATCTCATCTAAGAGTTTTTAACAAGTAGGCAAACTTTTTTTTAAAGATTTAACGAAGAGGTCAAACAATATTATAACGCCAATTTTCTATTTAATTTTAGTCAATAAATGCACCTTATAACCCTAATCAGTGGTCATATGGCTTGATACACTACTTTTGCAAGAAACTAGATTGTCAGTGAAAGGAAGATTAGGGTTTAAATTCTGGTCAAGCGTATCGAGAAAAGTTTTCCTAAATGCTTTCCTCGTCTCATTTCATTCGGATGCAGATACAATTTCTTCTAAATTCTACCTTATTTGTCTCTAACTTGTTAGTTTAAATATGCGACTAGCCCGAGTGGTTAGTAAGACGTGGGAAAATAAAATAAAACATAGACCTTGAAACTTAATTAAGATAAGCTTTTCCTGTTTGTTTTTTTGTTTTTTAAGTTTCATGACCACGTGCAGTAAATATTTGTACATATGAATATGTTTCGGTCATAGGTAAAGCTTAAAAAAGAGCATCTACTGTATTTCAAGGACATTCAAGCACATGTGATTCGCCCAGTTAAAGGTCGTAAGTTAAAACACTGTCTAGATTCTTATTGGTGGGTCTAGTACATTTTTATTTTTTTAATTAAATTTTCAGTACACGTTCTAACACAATTGATCTATCAGCACATAGCTTACAAACTAGCTCATACAGCAACGAGTTCGTTAATTCATAAATATTAAAAGGGAAACCCTAATTTTACAATGATACATTTTTCAGCTATGTGATTTTTATTTTCTATAAATAGGCTGACGCGCTCAGCTATCGTATTGTATCAAACAGTCTTGTTCTTCACGATGTTTGTGCAGGAACTCTATTCCTCTCATGTGTTCTAGGTCTAAATATCTGCACGAGCTACCCACGTATTTACATTCATCGTGGAGTGGTTGTAAAACTTAGAAGAGGTGTACTCAAATTTGTATCAGGTAACAGAGGAAACGATTTAGGAAAAATCCAACTCAGTACATCCGGCCGGCCTAGGCTAGATATCCACAACGATGGTAATCATGACTCGACGAGAATGGCATACACGTACGTCCACGTGCCCACCTATTCGAGTCTACAAGTAATTTGAAGCTCACTAAAATTAATAATGTGGTCATAAATACTTAACCCCATTTATGTCAAGTTTCTTTAAAATCAGCGACCATGTATTGTGTTATTTATCAATTGTCTTTTTTATTTTCAAATTAAGAATAAAAAGTGACAAACGATATTCTAGTGAACTCTGAATCACTTGCACACAACCTAATTTTGTATTAATTGAGAGCTACGAGGCTTCAAAACCCATCAGGAGTCTTTGTACACGGCATCTTGCTTTCCGGTTGGGCTATCTGATATTACCGGTAACACCAATGTGGTAGAGATGAGGAGGGAAGAACTTTTGAATAAGTGTATACAAATTCACGTGTATGGATAGGGAAAAATATACTTAGTACACCTAGTCAGGATATGAACCCTGACCTCTCTATTAGTGGCAAACTAGACCAGACAATTTTGACGATCCAGCCAACATGGCAGCCGATGTGCGTAATCAGTTGAATTAAAACTAACAAAACGTATCGGAGTTGGATGGGCAACACTTTAAAACATAAAATATAACGACATTGTAGTGTACTAATTTTTGAATGTCTGCCGTTAGATCCTAGGTACTAGTACCAATAATGTGATTTATTCTTTTAAACATTTAAATTATTATTATTATTAGCAACGCATCTTACTACCGGTTTGGGTTAAACGCACTTACGCTAATGTGTAGTGGTAGGGTGATTGTGAGATGAAATAGAGGGCCTACAGTTTATTATTGGATCCGAACCACGGCAGAAGCCTGGCATTCAACAAATTCACAAGTTGTGATTAATACACGTCTTGTCAGAGGTGAAGGAAGGATTTGGCAATCAGATAAATCTGTGCCGGGACATGGGATTGAACCCCAGACCCCCAGCACAAAAGTCAAACACCTTACCCTTAGATGGCCAGGTCATCGTTAAAAATTCAAATATAAATAAAAACAAATTTCGTTGTTTTAGTTTTCTTTTATTATTGAATTGGAACATGTTGACTGACTCATTGATATTACTGCAAAGTGTATGAATGGTTATTGTAGAGGAATGAATGAGATGAAGAGGCTTCAACAAGAATATTAAAGAGAAGTGGACGTATGCAAGTAGGATAACAAATATACACACATCAGTGGCTACATGGTTAAATGTGTTAGACTGGCACTACACGTGGTCGTCTTTGATGGGGGGGCTGGGATTCGAGTGCTGGCTAGGAATGGTTATGCGATGGATTAACACATGTAGTTCATCAGTGTAGTTTTATAATCTTCCAGGAAGATGCATGGACAATCCCTTTATGGGTTAGCATTCAATTGCTCATATCACGACGTATCGGCTCGGTAAGTAATTTTTATGTTGATACACCAATGTCCGTATTGATTAAATATGTTCTTTTCAACACTATTTGGTGTGAAAATGGGTTGAACCGTTTATCGTTATAAAAAAATTCTGAGCAAGTGTGGAGTGATATGAGCCGATGTGATATGCCATTGTGAGCACCTCACCTTTCGACTAATTTGTTTTGCTTACATTGGTGTTCTAACGTAATCCTAATAATTAAAAAAAAATCTTAATGATGTTTGGAAGTCAAAACTTCCCTGTCACACTTAAAAAATAACAACACCTTTATATTTAGCCTATTAGATCCCGTCCACTTCATTACACCCTGTCGCTTTCAGGTTCATTGGAAATGCTATATTTCCATAGGCCTCTAGGTCTCTCCTCCCAATGGATTTACAAATCACTATCTCGAACGCAGTTCTAGAGTCTTACAATCGTGTTGCCTGTCCTGCCTGCATTAACCTTCGAGATTTTATTAACTTAACAAGGTCTTATTATAAGTAAAGGGTATGCAACTCATCATTAAGTAGCTTCCTCCACTCTCCACTATTACCATCCCCTTTAGGACAAAATAAATTCCTAAGTACTTTGTTTTCAACGCCATAAATGTATTCTAGTCATGGTAGTTTAGTAGGGGAAAACTACAAGAAAACCTATCACAAATGGTTAGATACACTAAACCCCCCAGGAATTGGTCTAAATTACACATAGATAAGCGTAGTTCAGTATCCTTGGTTCAAGTTGTATACATATAATATAGGGAAATATCTAAACATATTCAGTGAGTGTCATAGTTGTATAATAAATGGTAGTTATGTGTAAATGTAGGTTTAGCAACTATTGTGGTTGGTTACACAAGATTAGTGTGACCTTGTGATAAAATGTAATCACAAGCGATAGCATAAACAAACATGGTTTTTACAAGTCATTTGTATTTTCCGGCTGTTACACCATTATTGTATTTTAACGGTCACTTATAGAGCCGTATACCCCGCTCACTAGGCAATGCATATTATGGCGTAAGTCAAATATGATTTGTTTTTTTGGCAACGAGTAGCTTGTGCTCAAAACCCAAAGTAGATGTCCAGAGGTGCGTTTGATAGTGTTAATATCAATGATTTTTTCAAATCTATTTGTTTCCTACAAATTTTTTAAGGATGTTAAAAATAGTTCTAAGCAAACTTTAACATATTTTTTAAAGGAAATTGTTTGTACCATTTTGATAAACAAACTTCTGTTTAATTTTTTTTCATATCTTTCTTTCTATTTTCATTGTTAAAAAAACGAATTTAACTTATCTATTGATTTTTTTCTTTCTTTCAGAGGCAATGAAAATATTTTACATGCCCCCAGTAATGTTCTTTTACAGTAAATATATGTCAATCATTAGACATAAATGGTTTCCAAACTGAAATTAAATGTTAAAAGAGTTCAATATGTACTTAAACGGCTTCATTTCATCGTTTGTTACAACAATAGCTGGAGCATCACTAGTAGATACAGCCACTAGTTTTGTAGTTACCATCCAAGTTAAATTTTATAACATATTTTTATTCATAACATAATAACAATTTATAATGACAATGGAAATATATAGATAAATGTAGACTATATTGTGCTGGTTTGAACGGTTCAAGGTGATTTCGGAATTTTCTGACAGCTAAAATACTTCTAGTAAAAACAGTTTTGTAAACGTCCGCCTTGAAAATATGTATCGTCACTTTGACGAACGACGGCGCTTGTCAAAACATTTTGGCGAGCTGGATTTATGGGAAACTGCTTTTAGTAAATTTTACCTGTCTTAAAGCTACCGTTAACATATTATACCTGTAGGACTATAATGGAAAGTAGTATGATGGTAGATTTAAAACAGTCAAAGAGTATTTAAATATTAGAATAGATCTATCTATACTACTACTTTCTTTTAGCTTATCTGTTATAATAATATATATTTAAAGTTAAAGCCACAGATAAAATTATTTTAAGTTTTTACCTATATATATATTTAAAGTATATGTATACGTATATATATATATAAAGTATATACTACACATACAATTAATGTTATTAATTTTGTGTCAGATACCTAATTTTCTTCTACGATTCCACTATTCTTTCCATGATTTATATCCCATTTATAAAGTGTTAGAAAGGATAGTTGTAAAACGAAGGAACATTTTTGTGTCCGAACTACAACAAAAGTTATGCACGTTTTATTTGTAAGTAATCACCAAACTTTAAATTTTACCTTAGACTGCATTAGTGTAGTGAAATGTGGCCAGAGCGGATTCAAAGTATGTCACGTTAAAGAAAGAAAAAACCTGCTTTCATCTAGATTTTTTTAATGCTTGGCGTCCCCTGATTTAATATATTTTATATCCGAAAGCGCGTACGAAATTCTAATGTACAAAACTGGAACAATAGAGTCACGTGTTATAAATAAGGGCCCGTTACTAGGAGTTGAAAGGTTAATATGTGAGGGAGATGTTACCATAAATAGACATAGTCATTAAATGACGATAGAAAGGTGATATGAAGAGTTATATTATGTGGATGATTTATTATTTTTTATCTGAAATGTGTTCCCTAATCCATATTTTTCTGGTTTTGCAGCGTACATCTTCATGGCATGTTTTTCCTATGAGGATTTTAATCTAACAAAAAGCCAAACATGCATTTAAACACATACTTAATCGTTTTGAGTCAATTTAACAGGATTACTTAATTTTAGCTTATTACTATTTAAAACAATTTTTAATTACTGTCAAGAATGGTTAGATCTCAATATTCTCAGAGAGTAAAATTGTATTATATTAACAAGTAATTAAGATTTTTGTACATGATCACAATCTATTCCAATCATTCACCTAATCATTGAATAATATGCAAACAATTTTAATAAAATATTATTTATCTAAATTAATCGATTTTGAACTTTACCATCGTTATAAAAAATGGTTAATTATCCATAATATTACTAAATTTTGTTTTAAAATGGATGACCTGAGGTTAATTTAAGAGTTTACTCAAGAGTAGGTTAATTTTCCCTTTTTGATCTTTCTAATCTTAATTCATTATTTACTCTCCTTAAAAGGACAGTAATTAATATGGTTTTAAAAAATTGCATGTAATGTAACTCCATATTTAGAGCACTTTCAAATTTAGGCTATATTTAAGGCATCTGTTTAAATAATGATTATTGTGAAGTATTATATAAAACATATATTTTAATAACTAAATAAATTTGACATTTTACAGGGTAGAAATTATAAAGAGTAGTGAGTAGATGTATTTTTGCAAAGTCCAAATTAATATTATTTTGTATCTAATATATATTTACTCTCACAAGACTCCTCGGGTAGAGTAAGTATTGTGATCGTAAAAAAATGATATTTTTTTAGATATATCGACATTTATGACCCAATAAGCCCAAAAAAGTTGTTTTCACGATGCTATTTGTATTTATTTCTATTTATATGCGTTTGTATCTCGGCCTGGAGTAGAAACCATTTTACCGATCGAGCTATCACTTGTTATCTAATGGTTTCATAAGGTTCTTCCGAGGATTATTTGAGATTAGATTTATAACCCTAAAATTTAGGGGTAGCTTATTTAAGCGCCAAAATCTAAGAAATGTGCTTTCCCGAAATCCGCTCTAATAACTTTTTATTAATATCCGACTCTAAGTGCTGATTAGCACTACAAGTAAAAACTGCGTGGCTCATTTTCTCAGAAAAATTACTTAAAGAGTAATTTAAATGCGTAGAGATCTCAAATTTTGATAATACTTCCTAAACCTCTTAAGATACGAAATAGCTCATCATTCCAAATGCGTGGTATGTATGCCTACCATTAAAAATTAAAAATAAACTTTAACTTGAAATACATTTTTACAAAACCAATAGTTCTGGAACTATTGTAAAATATATTTTAAAATGAGGTGTAATTAATGGTGAATTGATTTATATATTAATTGTTGAAAAGAGATGTTACTTCTATTCTCAATCAATTACTGTATGAGTGTATATTATCTAATTTATGCTCTTTGTTAGAATATGACTGTATTTTTTTCACTTTTTTTGAAGCAAGAATTATTTATTATTTCCCTTCACATAATTTACGATATTGAAGTAAATATCTCAATTTTTATGTAAAGTCTGTGCGGTACACCGTACCATTTATTTTGAATAAGTTATTAGGGTTAATTTATAAACATTATTTTTTTCCCCGTCTCACTACTCGTTTGTGTTATATGTATATAAATTATTTATTATAAAAGAGTAAGGATAAGGTGAGTCGAATTTTAGAATTAATGATCCCATATTTGCGTAAACGAAGAGTGGGTAAGAATTTAGGAAAAATCACGCTCAGTATACCTAACCGGAATTAAAACCCCGTTCTACCAGTCATTGGAAGTTCAAACCATTCTGAAAATGATGCCTTAGACGATTCGACCATCAAAGCTGGTGTTTAAAATCATTCGCTATTTAACAACTTAAAACTTAAAAAGCCCTTTTTAAAGCCTATTCTTATTTTTAAGGGATTTTTTATCATGTTTAATAGAAAATTATCTCTATGAATACTGTAAATCTTTAGAGCATAAACATTTGAGCCCTAGCTATAATATAATCGTCAGTAAAGTAATATTTATTAGTTTATTTGGATCGGAGTGTAGTCTGCATTTAGGTTGTTCGAGCGTGCACGTATTTCAATTTCATTTCAATTCTTGTTAATTACTAGCTCAAATTTACATGGTGGTGGGCCCACGGGCAAAGGCCTCAACCTTGTCTGGTCTGGACTGATGGTGAAAGAGTGTCCAGGGTTCGAATCTTTTTTGGATGAGATAGGGAAGGCTTTCCCCAAACCTTTTTACAAGTAAATGAAGGCATATTTCTTATAAATTCTACCTTCTTTATCCACACTACATTCGTGTCGTATGCTTATAGTCTGAACCGATATTAAGACACAATGAATAAATGAATAAATCACTCAGTTTTTACCTTATACAATAAACACACGCATATCTGCTTTGAGACTTAACCATGGCATCGCTAAAGTCAAGGGAAGTGTTTTTGAAAAACGCCGCGTTGATGGAGAATAGTGGGCTACCGATTGTTATACCCAGTAAATCCATAGGGAAGTTTGTTCAAAGGAGACTTCATTCGAAATAACTCATAGCCTGCTTAATTATCTGTAACAGCAAGACGACACGTTCCTATCTGACAAACTGATGTCACGGAAAAAACCATAGCGGAATAAGGAAAAAGGAAGCAGCTGCAATGAAGCAGATAACTAATCCAAACTTTTTAATGATGTGTCGATTTTGAGTGTACTGTACATTGATTTAAAGTGTTTTCATAATTATCTTAGTGCTAGAAATATAATGATGTGTTCATAGACGCAATTATGATAGGTGACTACTAGTTTGAATTGAATGCACTACAATCTCTTGTTTTAATAAATATGCAAATTATCGGTGGCACTCATCCCCCTCCAATACCGTGGATAGTCGGGAGGGGTGACCTGGTGGTCTAGGGGTAAGGTGTCAGATTTCTGTGCTGGCGGCCGGGGTTCAATCCTCGGTCCCGACACAGATTTATCTGATTACCAAACCCCTCCTTCACCTCTGACAAGACATCTTGTGAATGTGGGGAATGCCAAGCCTCCACCGTGGTTCAGATTCTACGTTAAACTGTAGGTCCTTCATTTCATCTCACAATCACCCTACCATTACACATTATCGTAAGTGCGTATAGCCCGAACGGGTAGTAAGACGCGGTGCTACTAATAATAATAATGATAGTCGGGAGTTATTGTATATAAATATTTATATGGTCTGACTAAATATGTTATCCTATCTTATATCATCTTATAGACTACACGTGAATCTTAACTTTATAATAATAGTATTTAATTCGTGTATTAGCAATAGTAAGCTTAATATCATCCATTTTGGTCGTCTTCTGCTCAAAGGTGTTGATCAATATACTGGAGTGTTGATTATGGGAAGATCTTGGTTCAAATCATGGTCAGCTCTAGTGAGGGAGGTTCTAGCATAAGCTCTTCTCTATACTCCATCTTAAAAAATGCAGGTACATTTCCTCTTTATTCAACTTTACTCATCGTTAACGTATTGGCTAGCGGGTAGTAAGGCGCGCTAACAAATAAAGAAATAAGTTTAAAAATAACACTTACCAATCTTTTTTTAAAAATTTAATTTTATGTTGACGTTTTATTGGAGGAAGTAAGGAGGAATTGTTAACTTAGACTTTCAATTTAGATTAAACACGACAAAGCAATGTGTCTAGTTCATTACTCGCGTATGCGTACAACACCCGTGCGTCATTGAACCCAGAAGCTTGTCAGTTGATTCCGCAATCGGAATCCCCGCGGCCTGCACTCAAGGAGGCATACAGCTAGATAAAATGATTGCGCAGTGACTCGCCTACAATGTCTAGGGACCCTGACAAAGAAACATGACCCACTTCCAGGAACTCTAGCGACCTTGATGAATTGACATAAACAACTGAGTGGATTGAGGCGGAACAGCTGACTTGACCCGAACACGAGGTCACTATGTTACTACTAGATTTCCACAAGCTACTCGACCAAAGACATGATACATACGCATATTGCTGTGCCTACAGTCCACCTTAGGAGTTCTGGTAGCTTACAGCTGGCAGAAGATTTTTAGTTCAAGCATTGTTTGAAATTCACTTTAGTGGAAATAATTATTACTTTACTAAACAGTAATTCTATATTGTTAATCAAAATTGTAAAAGCTTTGATAACGCTTTCCTTACACGCAGCTATTTGGGAAAATAACAAATCAGTAGATTTTTTAAATACATGTTTCACTATCCGGTATGGTTATGCACTTATCTACTAACTACGCAATAGGTTTTAGGGATTAGAAAGGCTATATTTAAAGGAAGTGTACCCGCATTTACGTGGAGGGATACGAAAACATCAATTTCGAAAAAATACCCTCAGTACACCCGACCGAGATTTGGACCGTAATCTCCCAGTCATAGGCAGTCTAGTCTACTGCGAGAGTAGAACCTTACACCATGCGGCCACCAAAATGGGTTAGCAAAAGTTATTAATAGAACTACTACTTTTTTGTCTCGCAGTTGTGGCAACAAGAGATATTTCAACATGTGGAATAATAAACTAAAAATTATTATATTCAAACTTATTGTAATAACTGGCCACCAAAATAAAAAATAAAAAATAAATTTAAATTTGAGAAAGAGCCAAAAAAATATTGATTTAAAAACTAAACGAGTTTAATTTATAAACATAAGTGCATGAATACAAACGAACACCGCCCTTGTTTCAGTTGGTTCGCCATCTTAATTTATGAAGCTCTCGTTTGTAAGGCTTTATTTTAAAAGTGAACTTCAAACACCACTTACAAAAAATAGAAACATTCGAACGGATATTTTCATAAGTTCTTATTTCAATTATTTAAAAACACATCTTGTGAATGTGGGGAATGCCAGGCCTCCACAGTGGTTTCGGATTCCACGTTAAACTGTAGGTCCTTCATTTCATCTCACAATCACCCTACCACTACACATTAGTGTAAGTGCGTATAACCTGAATGGGTAGTAAGACGTGGTGCTAATAATAATAATAATAATAATAATAATAATAACTTGAAATAAAATTTAATCAAAAATCAATTGTTAGTTGTGAAAGTTTTTACCAGTAAAAGTGACAGCAGCTCAACAGATTATGATCTTGCAGATCATTTGGTTTGGCGAATGGATATTTGAGAGTAGATCTGGTAGTTATCACCAACTGTCAGCTACCACTACTCCTAAGGTAAATGGATTTTGGCCCAGCCCCTCTACCAACCGTGCTATACTCCACCCACTCACTACTTGCTGAGCCTAGCTGAATCACTCGACCAGCCATGATATACCTACTCTTATTTTCAGCGTTTACTTAGTTCTCATATGATACTTATACTACACCTTATAACTAATCTGATAGACTAAACTATTATTTGTGAATCAATCATTGAGTAGTGGGAAAATATTAAAAATTTTAAAAATCTCAAAGAGTTGAATTAAATATAATTATAATACTCTTAAAAAAAGTAATGTGACATGTCTCAAATTTAACACGTTTGTTTATTGTTAAGAAGGTGCTTATATCAAAAATGTTCAACTATCATTCTTTAGTATACACGATGTAAATAAATACATATTATAAAGTTTAGGGTTTGTAGGGGGTCCAAAGTAGACCAACTTTTAATAAGGTACTCGTGTCCGAAACACACCATTTGCACACTGTAGACTAAAACTCTTAGTATGTTCAGTAATAGGAATAATTCTAATAAGACTTTATTGGCTTGCATTACACACAGAAAATGTTTAGCAATGCCAAAGCAGATGGCTACAATAATTGCTCAAAATGACGCCCACCAACTACTATGAAACCATTGCACTGCGAACTATGTTCTGGTAAACTCTTTCAATAATGTCAGGCCTCAATTGGATTTCTCGCCCTGCAGAAAGAATGCGTGCTAGCAGATCGTCTTCAATTTTGACAAGGGTTTCATAGACCAGGCTTTTCATGAGGTCCCACAGGAATAAGTCTAGTGAGTACTTTAACGCCACATCTAACTACCCGTTCGGTCTATACGCTTAAATACTAATTACTCTAATGGGTTAGGAATTGAGATGGTTGAAGATAGAGGAAGTGAACCTGCATTTACGTGGAGAGAGAGAGAGAGAGAGAGAGAGAGAGAGAGAGTGGAAAACCATTTAGGAAAAAACATCGCCAGACCACCAAACCGAGATTTGAATCTTGATCTCCCCATCCTCGGCATTTTAGATCAACACGAAAGCAACGCGTTAGCTAACTACGTCACTGAGGCGGGTAAATTCTAGTGGATCTAAGTCCAGGGAGTCATTCTAATGGCCCCCTTGACCAATCCATCTGTCTCAAAATATCTTGCTGATGTAGTCTCGAATAGCGAGTGAAAAGTGTAGTGGCAGCCATATCTGTTGACGAATTAGTAACGATATGTCTTCAAACAATTCTGGCATTACTTCTTGCAGGAATATCAAATAAATGGGGCTGGTGAGAAAGTGTGGAAGAAGGTATGGACCAATTAAACGACCGTAGATAAAACCAGAAACGAGTGGTGTGAGGGTTTTCTTCGTCTCAAACATGGCTGTTTCTGGAGTTGAAAATGCCTTCCATTGTGAAGAATCCTTCATCGGTAAACAGAACAAGCCGTATAAATTCAACTTGCAGCAGGCAACGTTGCAAAAACCAGCGAGAAAGGCAAACTCGTTGTGGAAAATCGGCTGGACTCATTGCTCGAACTCTCTGTGGATGGTAGGGTTGTTGTTTATACAATACCTACCAGATGCTCATATTATTAACACCCATGTCTCGTCCAAAGGTTTGGCTGCTAATGGATGGGCTATGTTCAACCCTATGAAGCACTTATTCAAATCTTGCAGTATGGTGGTTCCTCCTAAATCCGCAGTCCACCCTGTTGACTATGAACATTCCTGTTTCCCACAATGGTTGAAAAACTCTAACAAGTACTGTATAAGATGGATTTGGACGAAATGTAAAACTGTATGCATAAAGTTGGCGAGTAGCCCTACCATTACAACATGCCTCGTCGTACATTTACACCATGTTAGCATAATCAATAAAAGTATACCCATCCATGATCTACTGCGAGTGAACGTTAAGAGAGATTAGGGTGTTTTAGCAAAACATTTGACGTTTAAAGTGGTCGTCCCACTAGCCAAGTCACCTCACGTGATCATGACATGGCAAATGCAACGAGTTATCATTTGATTTTTTTCAAACAGTTACATTCTATAACGTTCTATCGGTGCGTTCCTTGACACGACTTCCTTAATAAAAGTTGGTCTGCTTTAGACCCCTTCGAAGTCTAGAAGTTTGTAACATGTATTAAACTACATTAATAATGTTTTATGTATATTTTCCAAACTGGTTTAGTATTTAATACAACTATTTGGGATTTTTAATTTGTAATATCTTTTCAGCACACGCCGATTAATTCCTAAATAATAGATTATCTCTTCTTAATTAATTTCAAAATGTTTTTAAGAAAATAGTAGACTTAAGATATGTATTGTGTAATTTAGGGGAAATCTACCTTTTTTTAGGGAGAGTGGGAAAATATCAAAACAAAAATAGAGACACTTTTTTGGCATTTAACACACGACCTTCCTGTCTACTTAAGCCATACTAGATTACATTTAGTCCACGTGTTCACCGGTTTTTTATGAATTGAGAATAGTATAAATTATAAGTTGGTCAAATAGATTAAAACTCAACGGCTTATAAGGAATAAGTAAAATATCTAACTACGCTACGTTCCAGATTTTATTTATTTCCATGTTGGTCTGACGATGACACAACCTTGATGTCAAGAGACTAATTTTGAAAAAATACTTCCGAGAACACAAATAGTGCACCCAGTTAAGTGTGTTGGCACTCCCGTTGCCATGGTAATCACATCTCTAGAGGGGCAGCGTCCGATCCAACCTGGCGGCAACCAGCCTCAGCCAATCCGATAACTGATCGAGTTCCACCTCCCTCTCTCTCCACCCGATTCTTGAAAACTAAAGGATTGTGACAGAGGAAACATTTTTGGAGACCACACAAAGGTCACTCCCAGTTTTATAAAACCATACCTACCCGTTTATCATAAACTTAAGACATTATTGAGCGAGAAACTTAAAAAAGTTAATAGTTCACATTTATTATTTGGTCACAGAAATAAAACAAAGAATCTTGTTTAAAAAAACTTAATAAGTAAGATAAGCAGGCTGCACTAATTTTTTTTTTTAATTTCAAAATCTTATTAACTAGTGGAAGATTTAATACTTGTATACTTGAATTAAATAGTTTGTCTCGCTAGTAGCCATCAGAAAAATGCACTAACGATTGATTGACAGTCTGCAACCCGAAGGTTGGTAATATGTTCTTCCTCAAATATACGGAGTTGTGCACCACTCAACCCTTAGATAACACGTGGAAACATTTATGTTTTTCCTTTGATACGTTGATAGCACGTCTGTTGTCAAGTTAAACTTTTCCAAGTTCAATACCTATAAAGAGACGACCCATTCACCAATACTGAAAAATAGAGCTATATTGCAGGTGATTTAATGACGAGAGGCCAATTTTACAGGTTACATTATGAAGCCTCGTTTATATTGTAGAACAAAATGTTGTCCAACACGATTCCAACAAGTTGTGTTACAATATAAACGCATTCCCAACTTTTTGGGGATGTTGGCCAACATGTTGATGTTGGGAGAGCCGATAAGAGCCAACAAGTTGTGTTGGGTTGTGTTGGAGCATTTGTTGGAGATAATAAACGACCAACACAACATGTTGGCTAAGGTGGGAGGTTCTGTGCATGCGCTATCTAGTCAAGTCAAGTCAGTGTCTATCCTTGGTGACATACGTGTTTTGTTTTTAGATTAGTTTAACTTTTAACATAGGGGTTTGTATAATTTTGTGATCATGGAATAGAACAAGGCTATTACAGTTAAACTAATTGATTTATATCAATAGTATTCTGTTATTTGGAACATTACATCTGCGGAACACAAGGTTCTAATAATCGAGGCGATGCACTTGCTGCAATAGCCAAGGTTTTTGATATCGATGTGTCGGTAAGAGAAGTCATAATCTGCACATATTCCAGTCCACAATCATGCTATTGGTACTCCAAACCACCTACACCTGAAATCCAAACTCAGTAATTGCACTCATTTAGTTCCCCCTAAGACTGTAAACTTGCCCAAAATCAGGTCCCAATAAACTACCCAGGATCTAATTTTATTCAGTCCCTCCCCTTACCCCCTCTCCATACACCTCTTTATACACCAATACTCATCAACAACCACCACCATTGTACTCAACGAACAATACCTCAATTGTCAAAACTTTAAGATCCAAAAGGGATCAACAAACTATTCCTTGCTACCGGGTTCATATCCCAGAATCTTATGACTGATTTATTTAATTCAAAATAATTAAGAATATAATATTTGCTGTACTGGTCGCTGATATTAATACAATATATGATAAAGATATTAATTATTATTTTTGGAGACTCAGACAATTTTAGGTACAAAAGATCTTTGTGATACATATAAAATATTTTTGTATTTTTTTTTGCCCTTATTTTACAGCAACCTATTATTGTTCCACTGAATGAGAGTAATTAAAACAATTAACAATAATACGAAATACAATAATAATACAAAATATCTACATTCATGGTAGCCACTGTTGGGCGTAAAAAAGAAGTAAGCTAAGATAAATAAAATGTATATTATTGTGCTATTTATAATAACAGTAAAGGTAAAATAAATATTTGAATATTATTTAGTGATAAAATAATAAATAAACATCATTAATCACTTGTATTATTATAATTATTTATTAATGCTAGTCTTGATAGTCTTTTTTTTTTCTTGTTTAACTTAGAGTGAAATAACTAACATTTTGCTTACATACCTTTATCTCATTGCGTAGAACTTCAACAATATTCTCACAAACTTCAGGAATGAATTTTGAAATTAATTATTTGGAGACCTTGTGGCTATACATAAGACTCCCATAGTCGTTTCCATTTGCTAAAAAGTGCAGTGTTGTACCAAGACTTTCTCCCGGAGTCACAATATTTTTCCTTTCCACTTTACTACGTAAATGAGGATATAGAAATATGACCTGCATACAAAATTACCAAACCCCCTTTGCAAATGTAGGCCAATCATTATCACCATGTATTCGACGTTTAGCCAAACAACTTCGAACCCCCTACAGTTTTTTACGTTTTGGTTTTTTCTGCAAGGGTACACTTCTGTTAATATAATAAATGAAGAAATGGAAAGTAATACGTCATTATCCATGTCTATAAATATGAGGACCGATTAAAAACTAGCGGAGGACCCAGGACGTTGGTTCAACAAGTTGGCGACAATAAACGCAGCTTACTTTTCTTCCTTCATGTGTTGTCTCCCAACACGTTGGGTTCGATTTGAAACATAATAAACGAGGCTTGAGATGAAATGACTTATCAAGAGATGTAGAATAAAAGGTAGAAAGGAGAATGGGGCCAGAATGATCACGAATGCAATTTGTTGATGTCATCAAAAAAGGAAATAATATCAGTTTATGGATATAAAAATGAAAAGCCTTAATCGGTCAAAATGTAGTACCTAGTCCATTTGAACGAGACAAAAGAAGTGTCGAAAGAAGGAACACCTGATTATAATGAAGTTTGGAGTCTCATATTTAGCAGGGATGAATTAATGACACCCAATTTGGTTCTAGGTTGGCCTTAGGCCACCATTTTTGCAAATGACTGGACTATTGATGATGAGTATATCGGGGTTCAAAACCCATTTGGGTGCACTGGATGTGGTTCTTACTAAGTGATTTTATACTCGTCCTCCAAGCAAATGTGGGTACAATACCTCTAAATTTGACCTTCCTCATCCATTACACATTAGTGTAATTAGTCCATATATATAGATGAATGATTAGTAAGACGTAGTGCTAAAACAAATAACGACGGGAGCCGTGGGTATTATTGTTTCTGTTTAATAGTTAAACCAGATTGTAACTCTTATGCTGATTAATTAATTTGAATACTAAAATGTATGTCAAAAATCCTTTAAGTTAAAGCTAATAAAGATAATTAACATATTTATATTAATTTCATAATAGTTTGAGTTAGTCACACAAAATCTAAACCACACAATATAAATTTGTATGAATATGGGTATAAAAGTCTGTATATTGTATATGTGGTAGAGACGAGGAAAGTACATTTTAGGTAAAATGTATCAGAATGTTTGTGGTGGGAGAGTGGAAAACTATTTAGCAAACAACCACTTCAATACAGCTTGCCAGGATTCAGGCCACGACCTTCTCGTACGAGCAGAACAGATAAAATGAGCTTGGCAGCTGTGCAGGTCTAGTGACAGCCAGCGAAGATCTCAATAATATTTGTAGCTTTGTTAAGGCAAGGACCAGGGGAAAGTCTACAACTTAATCCAACGGCAATAGTCAAATAATTGAATAATAGTATACGTATAGATACAGCTAAACTATATTTAGATTTACGCTACTAATAATTAAACGCATAGCAACAAACAAAGGACTATTACTACTGCAAATAATTTTTAATTCTTGTTTATTTCTCTCAGTCTCTTTCAATCCTAACTCTTTGATCTAACTTGATATATAAATAGCCTTTCACCCATATATCTCCAGAGTAAATATTTATATTTTCACGTGCGTCAATATGCTTGGACAATGTTATCCAAATTTAATAAATGTATGAGTTAGGTCATAGAACGTTAAGTTGGAGTAATTTGTTAACCATAACTTAAAAGGTACGATCATCCTCTACTTTTTAATATTGACAGTCCCGGATGGTGCTAATCGCTCCGCTCCCCTTTCTAATTTAAATTTAATGTTTCCAAAAACAGCTTGTCACATCTAAATGAAATATTTCAGAACAAAGCTTTGTAAGCGATAAACGTGAATACTTGAAAATGTCTTTTTGTTCAATATTGTTTAGTGCTCTAGTGAACACATACAAATTAACACTTTCAATAAAGTGTATTAATAAACAAATTAAAAGTTGACTTAAATTTGAATATTGGATGCAAAGTGATCAGTGTTGATCTAATTCTAAAGGAACGATAATATTGATATTATTATTATTAATCTATTATGACAGTGATATAAATAGAATGGAATAGTTTTAATTTATATTTTATTATGTTTATCAAGCTATTACGTTTAAATAATTTTAGAATGGAAAACCAATAAATGATTTTTAAATAACAAAACTAAATAAAATATAATATAAAAAGGCAGGTCAATACTTTCTGAAATCGAAAAAAGCCAATATATATCATATTCAAAATTTAAAAATAGAGTGAGCAAATTCATAAAAATATATAATATAAAAATGAATAAAAATAGCGTAGGATATTTTAATCTTAAATATTCCAACCAGTTGGTTTTGGTTCCTGATAATAATTATAGCGCCTGAGAACAAGAGCACATGTCCGTTTTTGAAAATTAGCCATAGTTTATTATCTTATATTTGGTTTTAGTCAGTTTTGTTTATGTTTATTTTATTTTAGAATAATATTTATTTATTTTTATGTATCTACTTTACGCGTCAAGCTTTTTTAAACTTAAACTAATTTCTTGGACATAAACTAATAAAATACTACTTTTCCAATATATTTACATCTTTTATTCCTCCGGCTGAGCTATCAACATGTTTACACTATTAAAGTACGAATGAGGATGGAATAATAATTTAAAGGACATTACTAGCATTTGAGTGGAGGCATAGTGGTAAAAAAATAACTAGGAAAAACCACCCTTAGTATAATGGGTTGGTATTCGAACCCCGAACACTTCAAATAAGTCACTGGCACACAAGAATAGGTTGAGAGTGACAATTTTCTGCCATTTAGTCTACGTGCCCACTAATGTAAGTTGTATACATTTTAAAATTAGATTTATCTTCTTGTACCAATTGATAAAACAATGGTATGGGGCTTAAATAGATGTGTTCAGCCTGGAACTAATCAGCTCTAATATCTAGCTTACTTCAAATAAAACCCATTGTCAGACAAACAAATTTTGAATAGCTAAAGAATTAAAAATAAAAATATTGGCTAGAATCCTATCGACAATGGTATGAGAATTATATAAACAACATTTATGTGCTTAGCTTGAGTTTTTTTTCACAGTCTAACATTGTTCTCTCTAGTGTGAAGTTTGGCTTTTAAAATAAGATAGCTTTAAAAATAATCCCAACCTATTTATATATAGCTTTCCTAACATTGTGGTTAAAAACAATTGATCTCAAGGTTATCAAGACAATAGTTTAAAATAACCCAAGGCTGTCGATCGTGGTTTCTCAGCACTGACTTTTTTAAATGTTATTCTCAACCTCAACAGGATTAATTTTGTTTATATTATAGAGAATTATTTTATTTTGAATCTTTATTTTTGTTATGTTCCTGATATTTTCAAATTATTATATTATATAAAAAAAGAACTGGGTTAGAATTATCTATTCAACAACTAGGCAAACAAAAATATATTTTCAGTCTACTATCAAATAGAAATATGTTAAAGTGTTTGTTAAACATTTTTTTAAAGCATATCGTTTAACCAAAAATTTCATTTAACGACTTATTCTAAGGGATTAGCGTCGAGGAATATTATTATCTGGAAATGCCCTTGCATTAATATTGACAGTGAGAAAACCACAGTGAGTAATAAAGTGTGGATTGTGGAATACCCCTGCGCCCAATAGTTCTCTGAGTACCTGCAACCTCAACATCGTTACTGCCAATAGAGTCTGCTGAAAGTTTGACGCCTACTTAGATCATATGAGCATCAGTGTGCGTATAGAATTGTGTAGCTGTATTAAAAACCCGCTATGATGGCCGCATGATTTAAGAAGTCACTCTCGCAATAGACTGGACTGACAATGACGTGAGATCGTGGTTTGATACCGTTCGGGTGTACTGAGGGTGGTTTTCCCTAAATGGTTTCCCATTCTCTTTTTTTATCCACGCCAATATGGGTACACTTCTTCTAATTTAAACCTTCCTCATCCTGACCCCATTAGCGAAATTAACTCCCTATATCCCATGCAAGTAACAATTAAAAACGAGTGATCTGGTGGTGTAGAGGTAAGGCGTCATACTTCTGTGTTGGGGGTCCTGAGTTCAATCCTTGGTCTCAGCACAGATTTATCTGATTGCCAAACCCTTCCTTCACCTCCAAAAGGACGTGTATTAATCACAACTTGAGAGTGTGTGGAACGCAAGGCCTTCGCCGTGATTCGGATCCCATATTAAACTGTAGGTCCCATTTCATTTCACAATCACCCTACCATTACACATTAGTATAAGTGCGTACAACTCAAACGGGTAGAGAGACGCAGCAATAATAATAATAATAGCACTAGTAATAATAGTAATAATTACAATACAAATTAAAATAGCTTCATCTAAATCTCATAGAACGTTGGAAGACACTAGAGGTAAGCAGACAGGTACATTAAATTGGAGTACCACTTTCGAATTTCAAATTTTTTTCGATGCCTAAGCTGTGTAATAAATTGGTACCGTTTTGTACCAAAAATAAAAAGTTATCTAAAAAAATTTGAAAGTGTAATTACAAGTTAATGGACCTGTAGCTAGCCTACTTTGTGAACGCAGATCTTTACTCCTGAATATTGTCTCTCTAAGACGTGTACTTTGATAGGTGATACTCATTGTTGTAGTTTGTGAATTAAAAACTTAAGAGAAGATAATGTTCTATAATATACTATTTATAGATTATTTTATTAATATATTACTAAATAATAACTATATCATGTGACTTAAAAGTGTAATATCTAAGTTAAGATAAAGAACAATGAACCATAAAATATATTTTTGATCATGATTCTACTATCTGTGTTTTTGAAATGCTTGGCTGTTAACTATAATTTATTAAGATAAAATTTGAATGGAACATACTAAAATGAGATGTTATGATTTGTTAAATATTTATGAATTCCTTACTAGAACGTTGGTTCCCTTTCTCCTATAATCTCGCAGATGACTTGTCTTCTATTTGACCTCGACTGGTTTTGGAGTATTAAACCATCATCACGACTCTTATATATATAAAAAACACAACATAAGCTTACATTTTAACTCTAATGAGCTTGGAAAAAATGTATTAAGCTATGTCTGTACTGTATTTGAGGAGTAGTCCAAAGAAACAAATTAAATTTCCGCATACTTTGAAATATTATGGTCTGTTTAAAAATTACGCTATTGAATTAACACATTATCTTATTTAGCATTTGTTTTAATCTCTATGGCGCGCTCAATAGCAATAGCAGGTCCACATTATCTCCTCTCCCTCTTCCCTCAAATACTAGCAAAAACAAAATAAATACTTGCTGACACAGCCGTTTGGGAAATTCCCTCTTCAGTAATTATCAAACAGGTAACGACAATTCCATTCAAATAACATTATTCAATTAAGCTATAAACTGCACATTGTAATCCACCGTCCCCCATGACTACAAAATCATATAATTGATATTTTATTTGAATGGTTTGTGAAGAAATGGGCACTGCTACTCTATATCGCTAGTCAATTTTACAGTCCTTGATTGCTAGCTGTACGTTGTGTTTCAATCAGTTCTAGATTCTTTTAGTCTTTTTAGATGTTACGTAAATTTCAATCTTTCTTTTTCAAATTAAGTTTAATACCAAGGTTACTAACCGATTTTTTAAAGATTTTTTTTGATGAAAAATACCCCTCAATACATCTGGCCAAGATTCGGAACCAGACACTTCCATCACCGCTAAACAAGACCAAAGTAAACTGACGTTAAGTGGGCGTACCCATTTGTACAGATATAAATAAGTTAGAAGAAGTTCACCTTCACTATCGTGGAGAGACGGTGGGGAAAACTACCCCTAGAGCACCTAGCCAAGACTCAAACCTCAACCTCCCATTCCTTGGTAATAAAGCTTAGTGCGAGACTGATCATGGGAACAATGGTGTGGATGGAGCACCTCATCACTCAATAAATGGTTCGCGGACGAAAGTTGCAATGCGTAGAGATTCTGATGATGATGCTACGTAGGTTCAAATTACGATTTGAAGGATTCTACAATGGTCTTCAGAACATTCTAACACCATAAAATAATAAAGATAACTTAAAATGGATGTGATTTTAGGTGCTGATAGCAAAGTGAATTATGTTACAATAGCTTTAGCAAATAATAACAATAGTAGTAGTAGTATTTAATAGTAGTAGTAGTATCAGTTAGTGCTAGTAATAGTAGATAGTAGTAAGTAATAGTAGTTAGTAGTAGTAGTAGTAGTAGTATTTACAATTGAGAATGTTGGCGAGATTGTCCTATCAGGCCACCATAAAATTACAAGGTTTACTATTTGGGGTTATTTGATATTATGCAATCGTATTGTGTCCTTTATTACTGGGCCAGGTTGTAGCATTGAATTTAGGTTTTTACTAAAAGAAACTAGCGTATATATTCTATAACTATTGTTGCTTAAAATAATTTAGATACACTATTTTGAAACGTATAAGCAATAAGTGAAATTTGATTTGTATCTGTACACATTTATTGTAATTTATTAATTACTGTAGCGTATAATCTGGACGGGTAGTAAGACGCGGTACTAAAAAAAATCTATATTCCATTTGAACACATTTTAAATTAGCACAAAAAGCTTTCAGTTTATGTCCTAGATTTAAGCATTGATTATTAACAGCCTTTGAGTAGATTATTAAATTTAGTGATCTTATACCTTACTTTAGAACTATTAAACTATAGCGCTTAACTATCCTTGTGTAGGCCTATATAGTTAGGTAATTATTTTGATAGTATTAATTAATTGCAAGGATAAAAATCTAGTTTAATTCTAATACATTAACGTAAACAATATCCAACTATTTACTTATATTATACACTTTCAACATTGACTAAAATTTGAGAAAAATTATTCTGGTCACATTAAGCATTCTATTACAAATCGTTTAAATTTAAAAGTTTTTTTTTATAAAGACCAGCATAAGAGTTCATTTCAAAGCAGATTAGCCAGAAAATTATATACTAAATTATCTAAAAGCTATATGGCCTAACCTTAAGAAAACAATAACAAAGATTGCCGAGAAAGTACTGGGAAAAAATAACATTGAGGCAAGGAATCCTTGGATTACAGAAGAAATTCTGAACTTAATAAAGAGGAGAAGAAAATAAAAGAGCTCAATAAACGACGAAGGAAAATAAAATACACATCTTCAAAGAACGAAATCAACCGCAAAGCTAAAGTAGCCTAAATCTGGGATGAATAAAAATGTGGCTCGATCGAAGAGTGCCTAAGAAAAGGAGAACAAAATTAGTATAAAAATATGTGAAGAAACACTTTCAAGATAGTGTAATGTTGTAGTTTTTATCCTCTGATACTATTACAAATCAAAAGTTCCCACCCTTAAATGTTTTCATATAAATTAACAATTTTATAATATTGAACTTATTGAATTCTTATGTGTTAAAATCTTCTCTCTTAATCTAACAAACCTGGGTGATCCTTATATATATATATTATATATATATATATATATATATATGTATATATATACATATTGTAGACAAGTCTGTGTATTGCTGTCATAAAATCTTAGCTTTTGTTAACAGATTTAAGCCACCCTTCGTAGCAAAATGTCCACAACAAGACACTCCTAGCTAACTTCTCTGGAACAGATTTTTTTCCTCCCTTGTTTTAAAAGCTGCTATGCTGTATGTACAGTAGCTCCATGGATTCTTTGGTGCTGACTGACAGCTCACAGATGACTTCAGACAGTCAACATTTAGGTATATATATAAATTTTGAATGTCAGAAGTAACAGCTGCTAAACACATGTTTTTGCAGATCATATGGTTCGGCGTAGAGATACATAATTTGGTCTGGTAACTTTTAAAATCCGTCAGCTATCAGCTGTGAGCTGTCATTCAGCACCAAAGAAGTCATGGGGCTACTGTAGTTCCATGAACCTGTAATATTCTAGATGCCTTCTTGTTAGACTATAATTGAGGAAAAGTGCTCTACCGGCTTCATTTAGCCTGCAGCCTCGCTGTAGATAAGGTCCGTGGCGCGCTAATATATAAATTTCAAACCTTAAAGTTTCCGCATATTGATAACTTTACGTTTTTACTTGTTAAATATTGTGTAATCGTGGTCATTTTGTTTGAATAATTCAATAATGATTATAGAGATGGTATTTTCATGATAAAGAAGATGTAGTGTTCAAGTGTGGCAAAGTTTTAGATACATTCGTGTATTAATTGCCCCAAGGCAACGGGAGGTCCAGACCATTTCTTTGATACATAACGTGACAGATGTCATTCACCGTCTGGAGTGGTTCTGAAAGCGCTAAAATAGAAAACATAAGCCTAATTATCCAAGGGACCCCAATGAACATTTATTATTTAAAGATTTGGACAAAGTTAGATCATGGAAAAAAATAGCTAAGAAATATTTACAAGAAGATGTTAACACATAGAAAAGAGAAGACCACATAAACAAGTCAGAATTTGAAACAGCATTAAATATATTAAAATATAACAAATAAATTGAAATAGATGTAATTTATGCATAACTACTCAAACATTCAAGATCAGAAGTAAAGGAAGAATTGTATCGAATGTGTGGGGAAAATGTACAAACCAGTGGGGATTCTTGAGGATTTTTAAAAGAACATTGTCTTTCCAATATTAAAAAAACTTGGAACAGTTAAGTTTGAAAAATACATGTTACTAAGTTACATGTCACATGCATCAAAATTGCTTGCAAGAATAGTGCAAAAAAATAATGGATCAGAAGATAGATGTATTATATGGACGAGATAAATATGAATTCAGAGAGGAAAAAGGAGTGAAAGAAGCCATCCTATGTTTGAGGATATTTTTGATAAAACAAATAAAGGAGGGGAATAATACGTAATATGCATATGATATAATGAAAAAGAACTTAATAATGTAAAATTTAATAAAATATATTAAATTTTGAGAAGTTTTGAATCAAGTCCAATAAACGAAGAATACAACTTATTCAGAAATCTAACAGTAAGTACTAGAGTTAATGATAATGAAGAGAAAGATAAAATAAGAAAATATGTTACACAAGGATGCATCCTATCTCTGATTAACGCCTATTTAGAATAAGCGCTATCATACTTAAAGAAGAAACCATATGTGTAATAAGAATAGAAGGAGAATTTATTAACCCACTTCACTTTGCAGATTACATTATTATTATTTGTGATTAAAGCTAAAAGTATCTTCAAAAGCTACTGAAAAGAATGAATAAAATATAGAAAATAGGTTTTAATATGAAGATCAACAGAAATAGAATCAGAGTCATGATGTGCATTAAAGTAGAAATCAATAACATGAATATAGAGCTGTAAGAAGTGAGGCTACAGCAATTAATGGAATTCTGTTACCTGGGAAGTAAAGTAACCGAAGATAATAGCAGTAATATAGATATTATTTAGAATAATGCAAGTGAAGAATGCAATTCATTAAAAGAAGACAATACTAACCATGATTAGCATAAATGTGGAAATTCAGGAAAATATTCTTAAGGACATATATTTGTAGCGTTGTGCTTTAGGGATGTCAAACATGGACCATTAACGCAACTAAAAGGAAATAGATAAAAGCATTTGAAATGTGACTTTAAAGAAGAATGTTGAAAATATCATGAATGTAGGTAGTATCAAATACCTAAGTTCTAATAAAAGTAAATGAAGAAAGGAAACTTTGGAAAGGTATTCAGCAATAAAGAGTTAACATATAAGGCCATATACGGAGGTAATGATAGTGTGACAAATGTAATCATTGAAGGAAATGTGAAATATACAATATAAAGAGGGAGACCAAGACTGAAGTGGGTGAATCAGATATTGAACAATGTTGAAAAAATGAAGGTAAGAAAAAATTAAACAATTTGGCCCAGGATATGCAAATGTGGAGAGCTATAGCAGACCAATCGCAAGATTGATGACCCAATGGTGAAGATTAAGCGCATTTCCACAAATGAGCTTCATTTTCAAGCTTACTCGAACATTTCTGTTTACCTTTAAAATAGAATTCTAGATTTAAACTGAAATGGTTTCTTAATTGTCCGTTTAAGTTGGAACTGTATTTTTGATAGTTTCCGAAAGAAATTTGTTTGCAATAAAATGCATTCACCCTAAAAATCTCTACGTAAATGTTTGGAACTACGTTACTTATTGGTAAGATATTATAATTAACCGTGCAATCAAAGGAAAATATAAAGGACCTTTTTTTTTTAACAAACCAGGTTTACTCTGTAACATCCTGTAATTCAGAAAATTAGGATGATACAATACCAATTAATTCAATAGCAAAGACAGATTATATTAAGTGTGTTTTAACATGCTTCTATTTTTTCCTTAATCTCGTTTTAATAACAAATTGGCCTTTCCGCACCTCAAGCATTAATGGGTCTGATCTGAAGAAAGTATAATTTAGAAGGAATATAGAGCTTAAAACATTAAGGTGGAAAAACCTCTTGATAAATATTTAGGGAGATAAAAACTAATTTCACCTGAATGTAGTGTAGACCCTGTATTTTCAAGTCCTCATCATACTAGACTAGATAAGATGACGCCCGGACCTGCATCCCAAAAATTGATAACACCTCAAATTAATTAGTAACGTGAAAATGAAACTCTTATGCTTGCACACGTATTAAACAAAATTTCATGTTTTATAGGATCTAGTCTAAATTATCTATTTTACACGGAAAACCCGTTTGCATTTATTGTGGTACATACTAGCTTGCACTTCCAGTACAAAACAGATCGTACCGGTTTTTTCTAAACGTTTCTCATGGAATTTTCAGAAACTATATCTGTTATTTATATTAAACAAAAGAGCTCAGATTGTTATAGATTTTAATTTAACATCACTTTTCACTCAAATATGGTTAATACTCTTGATACAATATTTATAAAAACTAATTTAATTGGGTTTTGCGAAACTTTGAAGTGCATAAGTCAAAGATGAAGGTAAAATATCCTTCATTTAAACTTCGATACTCACAATAGCTTTCGCATCTCCTAAACCTTTCTAAGGAAAAAAGACCGATTTAGTACATTATTAGAAGATCTGAAATATATCACCAAATACTACTTATATGGGCCTATGGTCACTTTTTGAACGGCTAGTGCTTCAATCTATTCTATGTTTGAAGAAAATTTTTAATCTAGGCCTATAGCCAAAAACATAATTCGTGAAGAAAAAATGGCGTGCTTGCCCACAACCAGGAATATTATTACTGAAAAATACCTTACAGCCTATCACAGAATAAGAAAGACTATTTGGGAAGAAAAACTTGTGTCCTGGCCCACAGCCAGGAATACTATTCGTGATCCTAAACTTGAATCTTGGCACTGAATAAGGAATACTATTCATGAAGCAATATTTGCGTTTCTACCCACAGCCAAAAATACTATTAATGAATCAAACTTGCATCCTGGGCCAGAACCAGGAAAACTAATCGTGAAGAAAGATATGCACCTTAGGTTAGAGTTTGGAATACCATTCGTGAAGCAAATCATGCGTCTTTTTCTAGAGCAAGGAATACTATTAATAAAGCATAACTTGCATCCTGGCCCAGAGCCAGAATACGATTCGGCATTTTTTATGTATTTCTCCTGGGGTGGCAGACGTGTAACTGTACAAAATAACTGTCATCATTTGAAAATGAAACTGTTATAAACTCATTGTCAGGTTACCGTCTAGTGTGTAACCAAACCCTCCTCTACTTTTATCAAGCCTCCTTAATACTTTCGGTTCCCTATCTATCCCAACAGTCTCAATCTTAAACAAAGCGTTTCAAGGTAGGACAACGTACCAGCTTATCATTCATGGGAGAGTGATAAGAAGAATGAATGTTCCTAAAGTGTTTTTCAATTTTTTTTTATCTCTACCTTGAGTGCTAAGAACTTAAAATTAAGGCGTCCATGTATTTCTTGCAAATTGGCCGTAACGTTCACTTTTTTTTAATTATTTGCTTATATACCCCTCGTATTGATACGTCTTAGTACATATCGCGAGCTAGAACCATGATAAATCGCAATCACCCACTGACTCCTTTTACACAAACATTCTATAACACAGATTGGATGACACCCCGACTATGGTATTAATCTTATCTGGTTGGGTTTGCCAGTAATGGGGAGACCCATGATCGAATTCCGGTCGGTTGTACCGAGTGTATTTTTCTTAATTAGTTTTCCTACATGAAAATGCAGGTGCAGTTATTTTAAAACTATATCGTTCCTATACATACCAAATTTGATCAAATATGATAGTCCTTATGACTTTTATAATACGGTGACTTTTTTTTGTGTGCAACGTTTATTACTACCTGTTAAGGTTACTCACATATTTATATTAATAGGTAATAAATGTATATGATAAAATTTAGAAGAATTTAAATCACATTTATATGGAGGGAGATTTAAAGACCTTTTAGGTGAACTTAACTCATTATATCTGAGCGGGATTTCACCTGTCACCATAAAGCCATACCAGACGAGGTTTATATCCAACCCCGTGTGCCCACAGGAGCGAATATCAACTTAGAATATTTAATCAGATAAAAAGGGGGAAATAGGTACATTTAAAGGAAATGCAACATTATGCTTATGGAAAATAGTAAGACTTCAATATGAAAACCATAATATTCACCAAGTCAGTGATTGAACCTTTGCTTATTAAGTTAGGGTACTCTATAATAATTTACAAAGTTATCAACATGTGCGGGGCTGCAGTTAATGTGGGTGACATTGACTTAAAAGATCAGACAGTTTGAACTAAATTTTATTCACGCCAGATGATGTAGGCTATATTCTCTATTAAATAAAATAACGGCATGGTTCCTTTTACTTACTTTCTCCAGTATTCTTTCCTTTGAGTAAAAAAATTATAGCTGTGATGAACGTATCTTTAAAACATAGATACCAAAATGGCTTAGTGATCTAAATGGTTCTATAATCTGCCTTAAAGTTAATGTGCATAAACTTCCTCTGTATTTAACCTTATTTATCTTTAACAAATTAGCGTAATTAGTTAATATGCATTTTTATGAAGCTACGATAGGCTAAGGAAGCCGGTAGTGTAAAATATATGGAATGAATAAAAAAGTGACCTGGACCATAGGCTGGAAACAGTAATGGATATAAGGTAAAGTTAATATGTATATAGCACTTATGGATAGTAAAATGTGGTTTCAATATATATGTATATATATATATATAACGATAGAGGTGTAGTATAAAATATATCATGGCATAGGTTACTTGAGTAAGTAAGATATAATCATAAATATATATGTATTTATATAATTATATCTTACTTACTTATTTATATACATGTATGTATATAGATATACATCAGATAAGGAACATCACTTTAATTCAATCTTTTCAATCAACATGATTTAAATTTAAAAAATTCATTTATTACACTTCTTTTATAGCATCCAATTACTTATATATAAACAACATATATCTATTCAACATATAACTACTAAGAATAAGCTGGGTGACACATCTGTTACTACAAGAATTCTTTAATTAAACTTTTCGATTGTTAACACATGCATTTTTAAAACCTGTTGACTCGGATAGCAAGTTCTTTATATTAATCTAAACACTTATTATAACTATGTGTAACTATGTTATTAGTTATATCTAAATGTTTTACCAAAGTACGTTCCTCATATTGTAGATTTCATTTTTCTCCTTATTTCAATTAAATTAAATATAGCTTTAGTGATGAGTGTGTAAGTTAGTGAGTGAGTGAGAGCTTTCACTTATCTATATCATGCATAGTACTTTATTTTATATAGTGTATTTTACCCGTCCTAGCTATGCGAATTTTACTATACTAATGGTGTAAAAAGGAGGAATATAAAATTGAGATGAAATGTACCCGCGTTTTTCAGAAGAAAGATTGATAAACCATTTATAATAAAAACTCCCGTTAGGGATTCCAACCCAACATCCTCGTCAACAGAAAACCAGGATAGCTGATCTAAACATTTAGTCTGCCAAATTGAACTATTTAGTAGCGAGTAGAATGACTATTCCCTAGCAATCGATTTTCTTCTCGACGACCCCTGATCTAGATGGCCACATTCTCTCATCAAAGACACCACTACCGAGGTTTACATAGCTTGGAAACAATAACCTGGCTCCCCATAGACTATATTGATCGGTTTGAATTGCATCAGCTAGTGGATGACTTCAGAGTGGAGTTGTTGACGGACGGTTCCTCCTCTGTACATTTATCAAGCAGTCACCTAACGTCGAGCAGACATAACATAATTTATTTCGTTCTATCACGCAACCTCAAAAAGGTTTCAATTCGGTAGGAAAGACCGAATTGGTTGAGCGGTTTACATGCCCGACTCGTACAATCGATCACGACCGGTTTCGCAGAGGAGTTATCTTCAAGGTAAGGTATCTTTCATTCTTGTTCCATGCTCTAAGAAATTAACTATTCTCTTTTTGTTTACTTAAGTAGGGTAGGATAATACCCTGGTACCGGGCCACCAGTTTTCTATTAATACAAAATCCCACGGATTTTTTTTTCCAGTTTTCCAAACATAAACTCCCATTTTTGCAGATACTTAACAAAGACGAGGAGTGGAACTCAATTTTTCATGAATAAGTGCTTGGGGAAAAATGATTTTTTATTGTTGTAGAAACACAATATACGCAACCCAATTATCTAAAGAGAATAAATGGGAAGTATGGTAGGAGTGAAGAAAATACAGGATCAGCTGTCTACGTGTTCAGGTTATCTGTAAATATTAAATTCCAGTCCAGTCCTTGACGAAAAGCAACCAGCTGTTCAGTGGTTATTTCCCTATAAGCGAGCTAAATAAATAAGGGGAAAAAATTAATTAAAGAAATATTTGGATTAGCTATCCCTTTCATAAGAGTCAGCTTAATTTTTGAATATCCTTTTCATTTATTCACTTATCTGTGTTACTTAACATGCATGTCTGAACCAACTGTTTGTATCAACACACGAGAATTTCTATGAGTTAGAGTGAAAGGGCCTACAAATGTTGCTGGGAAAGGTACTTTAACATACTTTCTGGGGTTCTTTACATGCCATAATCGACATGGGACAGATGACCGAGTTTCCCTCAGGAGGAAGCTGTTCTAAGGATTTTTTATCGCTTAAGAAAAACCCGTTGACCACAGCTTGGCTCAAACCCTAGAACGTTGGGTTCTGAGACGATCACCTTACCCCAAAACCACCGAGGTCTACGTGTAAATATAGTTTTGGCTAGATTAACTATATATTAAAAACATAATGCTCAAATACGTTCTAATTATTTCTAATAATGCCCTAGCTACCAGTAAATAAAACTTTATTTTGGTAAGCACAAAGCACCCAAGAATCTAAGCATCAATTTACCATTTATATCGCTTATCCGTGTGACTGCCTACTGAACTAAAGGTCTAGGAGTCACTTTCCGATAATTGGTGAAATTGGGGCTTAACCTATCAGCGAGATGAATAAGCGACCAAGGATCAGGGTGTTGTGTATGCTATAGAATTATGTTAGTTTGTGTGTTTTGTGCTGATATAAACAGTCGGTCCATTAAGTGCACATCAATACCCCAAATTAATATAAATATTAATTCAATGCAATAGAAATTATTACGTTTCAATGTAATACTAATTTTCTCGTTTACCACCCACTCGCTTTCTGATTGACTATTGGTTTTCCCCCTCCTCTCCTCCTGACCAACTTTCCAGTGTTCCACACTTGTTTAATCTTGTCTCATTTGTTTTTATTTGTGTTCATTGCTTTTTTAAGTGCACTCAATTGTTATTTATGTATGATCATTACTTTTTTAATTGTGCTCATTGGTTTTTTTATATCCGAGTAGGATTGAGATGAGGCGTTGGAGATTTTTTATTCATTTATTGGCGTGCAGTCCACGGCATCAGGCGTTCCTGCCTCGTCATCGGAGGGAACATGGAGCACAAAGCTCTCCTGACGGCAGCGTAGCGAAGAGTGTGACTAACTATCAGCTGACAGCGTATCACGGCCGTAAGGCCCCTTTTCAGTCTTCCTTCACTCCCAACCCTGTTTACATCACCACGACACAGAAGGAACTAAATTACATTGACAGCTCCTTCTCGCAAGACTTTTTTGGACTGACTTTCACTTCACCCCTCTCTCACTTCGTCATACCCCTTCTCAGTGGGGGTCGTCATATGTCGCAACAGTAACTTGTTATTAATTTCTAAAGAGCGTGACAACAACCTGGTTGAAGGGTCTTGAACCCCCAAGGCCGCTTGGTGCAACGGTAGTTGCCTTCTGAAGGTCGCCGGTTCAGATGTGCTTTCTCCCAGCCCTATCCCCCCCCACCCAAGGCCGCTTGGCACATCGGTCGTGGCCTTCTGAAGGCCACAGGTTCAGATATACTTTCTAAATGTCCACTCTGGGACCAATGATTCGATTTTCTCCCACCAGGAGCCTTTCATTTAGACGTTGTGCACACCTAGATTTGAACCACTATATCTTTAGCACAGCTAGTGTCTGTTATAATGGCCGTACTTCCAGCATCTCCCACAATTGTACCGGTCAAACAGATATTTTTAGACCAGGTAGAATGTGTACTTGCATTTTCTTCAAACGCCGATCACTCTGTCACCGGTCGCCTAGTGGCGCCTTAGATCATGCGACCATCGATGCAAATATGCAAAAAATATTATAAAATGCACGTGAGGTCATTGAGCCTGGCAACCCTTTTCCAGGCAATGGGTTTTCCCGATGACGTCATCGCACTGTCACAATCCTGGTGACCCATGCCTGCTGCCAGTTATGTGGTTCGACAAGACATGTAGAGACAGGAATAGATCGTACCTTGAAACCGTAAGCTAGTCCATTGATTCTGGTAATCCTCCCCCCTCGGCAATGGGTTTTTCCGATGGCGTCATCGCACTGTAACAATCCTGGTGACCCATACCTGCTGCCAGTTGGGTGGCTCGAGAAGACAAGTAGAGACAGAAATAGATAGTACATTGAAACCGTGAGCTAGGTCATTGAATCTGGCAACCCTCCCTCTTCCGCAACGGGTTTTTCCGATGACGTCATCGCACTGTCGCAACCCTGATGACAGGCGTCAGCTTGGCAGCTCGACAAGACGAGGTGAGACAAGAATATATCGTGAACTTGAAGCCGTGAGCTAGTACAAGAGGTCATTGACCCTGTTAATCTCGTACCACGTGACGTCGCTCGAGGGAAGGCGGGGTGGATATGTAGGGGGCACACACTTGGTTGTCTATTTATAAGCGTTCGTAGGGAGATTCTAGATGGACAAGTTACAGAAGCTGGTAAATATTGTTGACGTCGTGCAGACTGTAACATTTTGTTATCTAACCGTCGATCAAAAGTACTCTGTGGATAAATTAAAAGCGGTCGATACAAAGTTCGGGACACGCCAAATAGCCTATCTAGGTATTGAATTTTGTGTATTTTTACCCTGTCATTTTGGTAATCTAAAGATGAAGACGTTTGCAAACTTAGTAATGAAAAACTGGTATTTATCTGCACCGGAGTAAAACCCGGCTCACCTACCATTTTCAACATTGAACACGCTTAAGAGACGGCACAGAAGAGTCAAGCAGTTAACAACAACTTCGGGCAGCTGGGCAGTTAAAACATGTCCACCGTATCACACGGTGGACTCTATAAGCCATACAGCACGTTTAGCTCTCATTTACGCTCACCATACTTATAAGCGGCTATATTAATTTAATGTTTGTGGGTCATTCGATCTCGGGGGTGCTTATATGATTGTAGAACATATTCACAGTGTAGCTATGAGCGATAGACATGTAATTTACAAAGTAGTGAACCAAGACTGAGAGAAGTGAGGTTACATCGAGTTTTGCGACTCTACCTGTCACATGATAAGAGCGACTGAAGTACAAACCTACAAGAGAAACGAGGAGTCTTACATGAGTGATATGACATGTGCCGTGTACAATTTCCACCAAAGAGACTTTGTGGCCATATTGCCTAGGCCTTCATCACCCTTACGAACTCCACATCACCCAACACCGTCCTTCACGACATAGCAGCCTCCGCCCCTACCCCCAAGGTTACTGGCGTACCTGCCACCAGAGTCACCCGAGTACCCACCACAAGAGTCATCTACCTGCCAGACATCAGAGTACTCCCATTTAGAGTCATCCGTGTGCCCACCACCAGAGCCGTCTGCCTACCGGACATCAGTCAGCAGTCACCCGAGTGCCCACCACAATTGGAGGAGGAGGTAAAGTCTGAAGAGCCCGTAAATATCGGGGATTAAACAAGGTACAAAACTTATTCAAATGTTAAAATTATGGGTGAAACGCCCGATCACTACATAATCGGTCTGGGCAGTTTCGGTAACGTCTTCCTTCCAAAGTCTGCCTATTATTTGGATTGTAAGCGATTTAATTCTAAATCACGCTGTATGATATATCTCGGAGGATAAAGTGTGATGTTTAAAAGTGAATTAATAAACTAGGCAGGCTCATGTGTTCGTATCACACTGCTGACGTCATCAGAGATAGTGGTGATATTTTGAAAAACGTAATAGGGGAAACGCAGTTTGTGAGTAGAGAGCGTTGCCGCTTGAGTGAGAGTGTTTTTTTTCCCCGAGATATTTCTTTTGATGCATCTCCAATTGCCATTATGCCATTTAAATGTGGCATTTGTGAGGGATCCTACGCAAAACTCTCCAATATTATTCGACACAAACATAAATGTTATCAAACACCTCCAACCCCTGCTCATTAGGATGCCTGTTGGGTCAAGGAGGTATTGTGCAGTGTGTTAGACCTGATCGAGAAAGAGGAATACGACCGTTTCAAGTGCTTAAACAAACTTGAGAGAAAACAAAAGTTATAACGTTGTCATATCGAAAAAGACCACTAATGAATCGAAGGTTATTGTGCTTGAGTTTGTTGGAAGCGTAATATAGCCTGGTAAACACTGGGGAGACTTTGTCAATATGCGTTCTAGCGCCTCTCAGTGTGTCCTGAACTATTTTGGAGGTGACTACTACTCATTTTCTAGATAGTAGAAGAGAATATATTCTCTTCTGATGTTTTTATTAGGTAAAAGAGTGATTATATATTTTTCTTGCTTTCACAATTATATAATTCATGTTTCACTATGGTCTTGATTACTTGTATTGGTCACAATACCTAAATAATTTTTCTGCTTGTAAAAAAAAACCTTGGTTGTTGTGGTTGCATCTTAAGAATGTTTTAAATTAATCAATTGCTGATTGATAATAAAAAACTAATAATAAAATTTTGTTATTACTATTTTTTAATCACTAGAATATGTTGGTGTAAGAATCAAAGACAGGAAGAAGATGGCAACATTGTCATATTCATTTATAAATTGTTGTGAATTTAGATTGCTACCCAAAGAGAAAGTAAAAGGGTTTAATTGTTTTATTCTGAACGTTTCAACTTATCCATAATAATTGAGACTGAGCTACTAAGCAAAATAAACTTGTATTTATAGAATAGGAGAGGGTGTGTTTGGGTGTAGACGTTAAAACTTAAAAAAATATATAGAAGTTTTATAATATTTATTCACACAACACTTGTAATATTTATGCATATAAAAAAGATAGAGAAGAATTATTTAAGAGTATATCTTACACCTTAATGGAAACCAACCAGGACACATGCTAAGATACATACGTAGGTTATATGTATATATATATATATATATATATATATATATATATAAATCATACAAACTCTGTGTGAGAAAAGGATACTTATAAAGACATATACACATTGTTTTAAATATTATTCATGTAAATTTTTTTCGAATATATCTCCATTTTTAGTATACCTGATTGAAGAGCTCACTTTAAATAACAATAATAATGGAATTTATAAGACTAATTGTAGTATATTTAATGAGACAAACAAACTATTTGTAATATGTATTTAAAAATAATAAATTAATGTTATTTTACAGATACAAAGTTTGTTAGGGGTCTAGTTAATTTAAATAAAATAAAGTGAAAAAATATATTCTGGAGATAAAATAGAAATGAGATGTCCAAAAGGCGAAAAATCAATTATCAATTTATAATAATATTTCTGATTGAAATATGTGACAAATTAATAAGTACCTTTTTTTTCATAAAAAACAAACACATAATTTTGTTGATCACAATAACCAACATGAAAATATAAACTTTAAACCAAATTGTTCTAATATATCTAACAAAATTTAATTTTTAATAATATATATTTTTTAAATTACCCGAGATTATTTGGTGTTTGTATAAAAATAGGTTATTCTTTTAGATAATGAAAAAAACTAATCCATGATTTTCATATTGAATCCAATTTTCCTGGTTAATTTCCAAAAAAAGTCAAATTTTCTAAATATTGTAAGTAAACTACGCTTAAATTAATGTATTTTAGATAAATAAAGAAACTGTTCTATTGATGATGTAAAATAATTCTTCCAATACCAATTTTGAACTAGACCACTTTAGCATTTTTTTTAAAATATTCAAATTAATTAAAACACAATTTTAAAAAATATTGTTCACACCATAAAAAGTATACTTGGAATATGTATCTACACAAAACAAATTAACCAATTAAACAACAAAGAAATTCAATGTTCCCAAATATATTTTGATGTAATAATATATATATATATAAATTTTAAAACAATTCATGAGTAACACAATTATGAAAACCTTGAAATTATGTTAAATATTATTTAATGTTCACAATAATATTTTGAAGAAATAATATATAAAATTTACATAAATTAATAGGTTGTAACGCTTTAAATATCTAGGTAAAAGTAATGGGGCATCAGCTTGCGCATCATGACTTCTACATCAAAATCATCGGTCGGAGTGTTGTTTGAATTTAAAACTGGTGAAGGGGATGCTATTGTTATTATCGGTATATTATTGTCCATAGAGGGTTTTGGAATCATAGTTCTTTTAGGCCAAATTGCACGCATCCTGCCAATACGCACTGTTCGAACCTCAGAAGGCCACGCGTGTGAAATGGGGGAGGTTATCTGGAAACATGAAGTACTTGAAGATCGCAGGTCTTCGAATGTGGGTGTCAGCGCGTCCTGGGGTGCTTGTTGGTCCTGGAGGGAACCAAGACTTTGCCCCCCCCCCCCCGGGGCTGTTTATGAGGGATGGNCCCCCGGGTCTGTATATCAGGGATAGGTACGGAGACCCACATGCCCTTAGGAGCCACGGTGGTTGGAGGCAACTGCTACCTTGAAGACCTCAGGGCCTGATGATCCTGCATGTCCTGGAGGGAACCAAGGCTTTGGTCCCCCGGGGACTGTATGTCAGGGATTTGGGCGGAGACCCGCACGCCCTCAGGAGCCACGGTGGTTGGAGGCTACTGCTCCCTTGAAGACTATGGGGTCTAATGGTCCTGCATGTCCTGGAGGGAACCAAAGCTCTGGTCTCCCGGGGAGTGTAGGTCAGGGATTTGTACGGAGACCCTAACGTCCTCAGTAGCCACGGTGGTTGGAGGCAACAGCTACCTTGAAGACTGTCGGTGGACAACTTCGGCCAGATAGTCGACCATAGCCTCTACAAGGTTACTCGCCAACCCTAGACTTTCCCTGGTATGCGTCATTTCGGCCACCTAATCTACAACCGTTAGCCCATCAGTGCTCCACAAGCTCTCATCTATGCAATTAAGCTAGATTTTATTAAAGGGGGTATTAGAAAGTGTAAGGTACTCCACAGGTGCATTAACACATAGCTTACCATACCAAGAGCCAGACCTTGAATCCCTCAAGGATTGTACACGTTAAAATGTATCATGTATAAACCGGGTGTGATTTAATAGAATTGAAAGGTGTGCGCAACTACAATATAACTCATGTTCAACTGCGTTAATAGTACCTTAGAGTAGGTAACAGAGTAGGTAACAAAGTAGGTAACAGAGTATATTATTTCATTTATGATCTTTGGTGTAGTGTTTCTACAACATTGTAACTATATATTTAGTTTCACAATGCTTAGTGTTTCACCAGAGCTATCATTTACTCTTACAATGCTTAGGAGTTTTTAGTAAATTCTTATTTTATGATAAAAGCGAGAGAAAGTCACAGTATCATTTATATAAGTAATTGTAGAAATATAATAATATAAATAAATGATTAGTCTACTTATTCATTAACTATTGAGAAAGGTTCTTCTTCTTGTCGCTGAAAAGCAGATAGATATTCTAATCATATTATAAATACAAAAATTAGTAAAGTTCGACTTTTAGTCACACATAATAGATATTGTTTTCTTGTTTTATACCCGAGAACCAAGACCGCTGCTAGAGAAAATTATATTCGACTATGAATATATATATTTGAAGTGTAATTAAGAAACAATAATAATATTTAGCACCGCGTCCTACTACCAGGTCGGGTTATACGCTTTAAGTATTAATTACGCTAATGGATTAGGAATTGGGAAGGATGAATAAGAGGTAGTGAACCCACATTTGCGTGGAGGGAGAGTGGAAAATAATTTGGGAAAAACCACCCCAGTTCACCCGACCGAGATTCGAACCTTAAAACCACCCCAGTTCACCCGACCAAGATTCGAACCTCGATCTCCCCATCCTCAGCAGTCGAGTTCAACACGACTATTAAGAAACAAAACAAGATAATAAATAATATCTGTCAAACAGGGAATAGAACTGGGACTCCCGCTCACAGGCAGATCACTATATTAAGATTCCAACCCTTTGACATAAACATCAGCACTGTTTTTTTCCACTCGGATACTTTTGTTTCAAAGACTTGTCAACAAGCCATTAGGTAGAAGGTTTATTTGTCAATAGTGACACCAAACCACAGGTAGTGTATTCAATGGGACCGCGCACGTGTGTGTGTAGTTTTTCTCTAATTTATACCTTCACTATGCGTGTAAAACAATCATACAAATAGTAAGAAGTGTTACGACCGTGTTCCCTCCGATGACGAGGGAGGAATGACCGACGCCGTGGATTGCACGCCATTAAATAAATAAATAAATTTCTACGCCCCATCTCAATCCTACTCAGACATAAAAACCAATGAATAATTAACCAATGAGCACAAATAAAAAAGCAATAAACATATATAAATAACAATTGAGCACACAAAAAAACGCAATGAACACATATAAAAAACAAATGAGACAAGAATATCAAATTTGGAACACTGGAAAGGGGGTCAGGAGGAGGGGAGGGGTCTTGGGTGGGGTCGAGAGGGGGAAAACAAACAGCCAATCAGAGAGCGAAAGGCGTGGTCACGTGATCAAATTCAGCCAATCAGAGAGCTTTTACATGTGGTCGGGATTACTACTTGGGTAATAGATTATATAATCTTAAATATGCAATCATTGACTAAAAGGATTGCTCTAGGTTTTAAATAAATAGTTGGTTTAATATTTCCGGGTAATGAACTCTATAATCTTAAATAAGAAATTGTTGACAGTATTCGTTTTAAGTAGACTCTTGATTCAAAAGTATTTACAATTTTTCTGAGTAGTGAACTCTTCAATTTGAAATAAGGAATCATTGTCAAAAGTAATCATTTTACGCGTTAAATAAAATGTACAGTATATTTTTTATCTTTATGGGCAGTGAATTTTATTATCTCAAATAATATATAACTGTTGAAAGTAATATCTTTAAGTATACTCTTAAATAAAAAGTATTTTAAATATTTTTTGTTAGTGAACTTTATAATATGAAATACGGAATCATTGTCAAAAGTAATCGCGTTACGTGTTAAATAAACGGTATAGTATTTTTTATCTTTATAGGTAGTGAATTTTATGATCTCAAATACTAAATCACCGTTGAAAGTAATCGTGTTAAGTAAACTCTTAAATAAAAGGTATTTTTAATATTTCTGGGTAGTTAACTCTATAATCTGAAATAAGGAATCACTGTCGAAAGTATAAAATAAAAACAATTTTCTATTTTCATGGGTAATGAACTCTATAGTCTTAAATAAGGAATAATTGTATATAGGAATCGGTTTACGAATTAAACAAAAATAGTTTTGATCTTTATGGCTAGTGAAATCTATCTATAACCTTAAATATGATATGTCGAAAAGAATCACTCTGCTTTTTAAATATAAAGTTGTTTTTATTTATCTGGGTACAGAGCTCTATAGAATTAAATAAGGACTTATTGTCGAAAGGAATAGCTTTATATATTCCATGAAACGTGTTTTATCTCTATGGGTAATTAAATGTATAGTCTTAGATAAGTAATCAGTGACAAAATAAATAAATGAACGTATTAAATAAGCAATATCTCGATCTTTTTGGGTAGAGTGCTCTATAATCTTCAATAAATAGTTAGGGATGCTAGCGATTGAGTTAAAGCCTATATTGTGTGTATGTGTGTGTGTATGTAACAACAAGTCTGCACAATCTCTCCTTACTCCGTTATACAGTCGTAGTACAAACGGCGCATGTTTTAAACGCCCGGAAATGCTATCAGCATGCCTGCACGGAGTCATGTGTCAATGTTACCCGAGCAAGGTGAGGACATGGAACTTTGCGCGGAGGACCTGTACCGTAACACCAGTGTAACGGAGAGTCTGCAATTAGTGCTAATTAGTAATTAAGAATACGAACAAACGTAAGAAAACAAATGACTATCATACATACGTTGCGCATACTAACTGGTAGTCCTTAACTTGAGAATTAAAGGAACTTCAGGCACCTTAGTCCTTTTAGAGAGACCAGTTACTGGTTTAATCATCTGATGGTACCAGGTTCGGTTCATCACGAATAAAAGAAATATGCAAATGGCAAATTAGGCTTTTTCCTCATCGATTAAGTAGTAAAATAACGTAATAAGGGCTTAGGGTCACGTTTGTCCCATAATCCATTTAATATAAGCAGCTTACGGAAAAAAAATAAAGATAGGAATATCAAATTGTATTTATCACCTTCCTCATACTACTCCTCTGGATGAACCACATAATTATATTACATTAATAGGATATAAATTAAGTATGAATTTTATTAGGAATTTTTACGCATTTGCGTGGAGAAAGTGGAAGAAAAAGGTAGAAGGAATCAGCTAAGTAAACCTTGCCGGGCCTTGAACCCTGACCTCTACATTATTGATGAATCATATCAGACAAGGTATAAACAACAGCTCACGTGTCTACAGATGAAATCTATATTTTGTTATTCAAACACAGAGTTTATTATATATTTTTATAGTGATTATTAGGTTTAGAAGGAAACCATAGGAGTTTTGACCTAAATTTTAAATTATATGTATTGCTGTATGACACCACATTTAACTTCCTACTGTTTTTTAATAGTATTTTTTAATGTCACTAGACTATTTGACATAGCTTTTCTTATCCAAAATCCTTATCTTAACACGGTGAGTCAAGTAGAACATATAACTAGGGAAGCGAGTACTGCATTTTAAATTTTAAATTATCCTTCTGTTCCTTCAATGTTGGAAGGATATTCAAAACTTGGGGTTCCGCCACTACAATGAAACACAAATTAGGTCCAATGCATAAATGACATCAATCAATTAATTTAGGGTTTCCTGTTTGGTTCAGGGAGACATATATTTGAGTACTAGACGTTCAATTTCTAAACATGGAAGTCAGTGAAGAATCCAGAGGAGGAAGGTGAAGGAAGGGGACAGGCGAGGTATTTTCCTTCCTACTTCTCCATTCCCAAGATCAAAATTACCTTAAATAACATCTGAAAAACATAAGAGGTACAAATTGATGTTTAATAAGTATACTCCCACTTTAAATATTTCCCTAAAATTACAAAATTGAAAAAGTAGTCTACATCTACACTAATATTATAAAGAGGAAATATTTGATTTTTTTGTTCTTTTGTTTGTAATGGATAAACTCAAAAACTACTAGGCCGATTTTAAAAATTCTTTCACCAATATAAATCTACATTATCAGCGAGTAACATAGGCTATATTTTATTTTGAAAATCTAATTTATTACTCATAAAAATGTCGACAGTCACTCATATTTTATGGAAGAGTCTATGATGATTCTTCAATATGTGCGTTAAAAATAATAATGTGGGGGGGAGGGAGGGGAAGGGTCTAGTAGTATATAAATATTATCTTCGATAATGGACACTTTTATAACTATAAAAGTATATTTCTAGGTACACCACGTATAGGATGATAACGGATCCCAATATAAACACTAAGCATTTACTAGTAACAGATCATTCAACCCTAGCAACATAATTGTAATATCCACGTGCTTTTTTTTAACTATAAAAAAAATTAAACTCTTAAGTCTTCCCTCAGAATTAATTTATGTCCTGTATATCTTTATTAAACCTCATTTTATATTAAAGTACACTTTAAAAATATTTCTCTTTCCAACAAATAATATTTGAATTCAAATGAGTATGTTATATTCTAAATGTTAAATTACCACAGTTTTAAACATATTATTTGAGGACCAAGTTCAAATTTGGGAGAAAAAAAATGGCTGTAAAATTAAAGTATACAATTTTTCTTACAACAAAATAAATGTTAAATAATTGATCATTTTTTAAACAAAAATCCCTGCTGCATTGTTCACAATGATTATACTATCTGGACTTCTTGATATTTGAAGGCAGAGTCTGTGATCAACAATGAAAATCATCAGCTACATAAAGTGAGTTATATGATTCAACAACCATCATGACTCAATAATGTATGTTATACTGCCAGGTGTAAAATTGGGAGAATTCACAACTATGTATATATTAATTACATGTCGCACACAAGGTTTATTACAGGCTCTGCTTAAACTGAGTGAAGAATGAACCTGGGCACGGGACGATTCCTGGATAGCTCAGTAATAGACCGTTAGCGTGCTAAGCCAAAGGTTCCAGGTTTGATCCCTGTGTTCAGGTGTCATTTTTAACTAAATGATTGTTTATTTAATTTAACTACCTCTCCATGGACACGACTGTGCTAACATAAATTATCAGTTTGTATCACCTTGTGTGTGATTTGTAATCAAGTAGTGTAGGTCATTAATTGAAATATGAAACATAAAAAAGTGTTTTATTTTGTACACAAATCTCCGGAAATATCTTTCAGCTCAACGACAAATGTAAACACAGCCAGAATTTAGTTTTTATTTCCCCAGAAAAGAGTAAGTTTTTTATTTTTCCATAAACACTAAAAATAAATAAATTGGATTATTACTTTACCCAGTTATATATATAAAAAAAACTATCCATTATATGAAAAATACAACAAACTTACTGGTGAAGTGTCACTACACCCATACCCCAATATGGGGAAAAAAAAACCAATACATTGATATTATTTTGTTTATCCCATTACTAAACATGGGAGAAATCCCATCCCGGTGTATAAAAATTATAGCCAATGAATAGGTAAGAAATAATTTTTTTTTCCATAAACAAACATGGGAAAAAAACCAACCCAGCATATGAAAAATACAACCTTCATAGTGGTCAATTAATTTTTCCATACACAGACATGGGAAAAATACCGACCCAGTATATGAAAATTACAACCTTCATGGCGGTTATATATTAATTTTTCAATAAACAGGTATGAGAAAAGTTCCAATCAAGTATATGAAAATTAGAACCTTCATGGCGGTCAGATATTAATCTTTCCATACACAGGTATGGGAAAAATACCGACCCAGTATATGAAAATTACTACCAACGTATGGCACTTTTCCCATGACCGTTTACGGGAAAACTTCAATACTTGTATGGGTTAATTACTTCCAATACATGTATGGGAATTTTACCACTGATTTTTCTTACAGTGTAACAAATTAAAGTTTTATAAGCTTTCACTGATACAAGTGTTCAAGTTTACGAGTGAATTACTATCCGAAACTTTTATTTTCACGGCGTATACTATTTATATGTATACTTAGTGATTTTGTTAAAATATTATATCTTTCTAAAAGATGAGAGACAAAATTATATGTCATCAACTTGGTCACAAACTTGCTCGTTCTCAATAATACAATAAATACTCACTTCGTTAGCCACGTGGTTTAACGCGTTACTCTTGGAGTAGATTAGACTGCCGGTGACTGGGAGATCAAGGTTAGAATTTCGTTCGACTGTACTTAAGTTGGACTTTCCAAAATTGTGTTTCACTCTCCCTCCACGAAAAAGCGGGTACATTTCCATATAACCTTTCTAATACCTAAGACCACCAGCGTAATTAGTACATAATCATATGACCCAAATGGGTAGTAAGACGAGATGCTAAAAAAATAAGGAAAAGAAAACAAATAGATTTAACAACACCATTGATGTTGGTATCGTAAAAGTTACTTGTTCAAAAATGAATATAAGCTATAAGCCTTAAGGCTTGGATAGTCCTATTGGTCAAAATTTCGAATAGTATATGTTGACTATTTACCAAACTGCGGTCTTACTATTATTATTATTATTATTTATTATTATTATTATTATTATTATTAGCACCGCGTCTTACTACCCGTTCGGGTTATACGCTCTTACGCTAATGTGTAATAGCAGGGTGATTGTGAGATGAAATGGAGTACCTACAGATTAACGTGGAATCCGAACCACGGTGGAGGCCTGGCATTCCTCACATTTACAAGATGTCTTGTCAGAGGTGAAGGAAAGGTTTGGTAATCAGATAAAACTGTAACGGGACCAAGGATTGAACCCCGGACCCCTGCACAGAAGTCGGACACCTTAACCCTAGACCACCAGGTCACCTGCGCCCTTACTAAAATATATAGTTTCTCAAAGCACTTGTTTAACAAATACAGTTCTTAAGCCGTCTAGATGTAGTTCAAATTGGAATCGACTAGACTATAATTTACAATATTTTGGATTCAGAAGGTTATTAACTGTACTTGAATGAATTATTTGTAATATACGCTGCATTAATATTTAAAAAAAATATTTATATACGTTTAAAAACAGAAATTAAGAGGGTAGAGGAAGTGTAACCGATTTATTATATGGAGGAGATGGAGGAAAAACTCAACACATGTGGAAAATAGCAATCCCCAAGGCATTTGGTCACCATTCGAACTCCGGCCTCTCTACGATCAGGAATTTAGACAGTTGAGAGCTTGACGCCCTAGACCGTAAGAATTGATTCAAGCTAATTTCTAAGTCGTATGATAGCATATTAAGGAAGTGAACCCAAATAAAGTTGTTCATGCATAATATCAATTCTATGACTTATCAAAATTAAAAATAACGTCATAAACAATCAAAACAAAACCCACCTAGGTGGCTTAGTTAGCTGACGCGCTAGTTACGTGTTGAGCTAGACTTTCGTGGACGGGGAGATCGAAGATCTAAACTCGGTCGGGTGAACTGGGGGTGGTTTCCTAAATGGTTTTACATTCTCCCTCCACGCAAATGACGGTTAAATTAATCTAAATTCATTTAATCTTCCCAATTCCTAATCCATTAGCGTAATTAGTACTTAAGCGTATAACCAGAACCGGTAGTAAAACATGATACTATTCCTTATTCTCAAAATGGTGGCCAACTCTAGTATGCCACGTGAATAGCACATCAAGAAAAAATATTCGTTGTAAGAAACAAAATAACGTTGCTGCAACCAGAAAAATCTTACAAATAACTAAAAGAATATAGCTATTTGCTCCCCTAACTGTTATGATAATATCAGCTATAAATGTCAAGTTCTTTTAGTATGGTTTGCAGTTGACGTGGAGGTTGGGGTTCAACTCTTGTCTGGATGTAGTGAAGTTTGTTTTTCATAAATGGTTTTCCAATTTCTTTCTCTCTCTCTCTCTCTCTCTCTCTCTCTCTCTCTCCAATGGAAATTGGGTAAATTTTCATATAAATTATATTATCATTACCCCTGGCACTTTTCCACGATTAATATGTTTTCTTATTGGTCTCACCCGAGGGGGTAGCGTGGTGAAAATAAATAACAACTAAGTAAGCTTGGAACAGCCAGGGAACTGAAATTCATACCTCTACCACTTTTATGTTTTATCTAGTCCTCACTCTCCTTGGACTCCATAAATCTTATTCAGTCACATTATTACCGTCTAGCCCCACAAATCCCATCTAGCGCTACAAGTATCATCTAGCCCCATAGTCCCACTAGGCTCTAGAAGTCACAGCTCTCCATGCGATCCCCACTTAGCTCCGTCAGTTATACCTAGCCCTGCCAGTAACACCTAGACCAGTTAGTCCCTTTAATCCTTCTAAGTTTAATCTAGCCCCATTAGTCTCACCTGCCCCCTTCAGTACCAGATAGCCATTTGAATCCTAGATAACCTCGTGAATCACACATAGTCCCACATAAGTGTTTCACTTAGCCTTGCCAGTCACGCCTAGCCCAGTCATTCCCAGCTAGCCCCTTCAGTATAGTATTTATGATTAAATTCAAACTAACTGGTATTCACGAGCAGGCGTCAGCTGTAACCAACATTCTAGTGAATTAGAATATAGGGGAGCCCAGGGTAAGCAGGGGCTAGGTCTTAGCTTTGGCAGCTTCTACGACCCCCAGGCGTGATGTCGAGTCATCCAATACATTTGATAGGAGCAACGAGTCACTCCGGGGAAAACAAGCAAGGAAGGAAAGAAATTGTAAAGGGGAGCAATACAAGATAGGACGTTTTAGAAAGAAAACAATAATGCATGGGCAGCCATGGGAAGTAGGGATTAAAAAAACCAACGGGGAAAATTAAACAAATGGGTTGTCGCATTTTGTAAATAAACTATTATTATTATTATTACTATTATTATTTAAGAAAAAGATTATATAGTAAGGTACTTCCGAAAAATTAAACTAAAATTGTGTGTTTTCAAAATACAGAGCTAGGCCGATTTGGTGATTATTTACTTATGTTCAAACACACATCGGTTGGAATAAGGTATTTGTGGAATGCTCGTATAGTCTAATTTTATTACAATAGGGAGGTCAGGATCTTGGTTCTGTTTAGTTGTACTTAGAGAGGTTTTTGTTAAACATTTTTCCGTAGTGCCTTCTTCACAAATGCAGGTAAATTTATTCTTGACTTTATTTTCTTCCTCCCTAACACTTAAGCGTGTAGTCAAATTTGGAAAGTTATGACGGGTGAAAGCGGCCAAAAGCAGATACAAAATAAAATAACTATTTATACATCTGCCTAGTGTCACTTATCAAAATTGTTTGTTCACTAGTTTTTAAGCCTGTAACTTTAGCTACTGTCAATATTACGTTCATTTTTGGTTAACTTGAGAATTTTAAACTTTATCCTCAGTTCAGAAAATTTAATGCTGGTCTGAAAGATTTATATCCTATGAACATAATGAAGAACCAATAAACAATGTCTGACGTCACCCCCTAACAGCAGACACTTTATTTAAAATGATAGATTTCTGTTCATTATATTCTACACACAATTTATTAATTATTGAATATCTTAGTGCATCACTTGGTTCATAGTCGACTCATTATAAATAAGCAGTTTGGCTTCTCTGATGTCAGCTGCATCAAATTTATGTCATCTACGTGAGAGGTCGATTATTCTACTAACGGTACAGGTAGTTCGTAAAGCAGGATGTAGGTACAATCGACTTGAAGGTTTTCTCTCGACTATTCCAGAGTCAAACAAATACAAGACCAACCACGTCCTTGTTCATTTAAACAAATTTTGGCTTCAAAGTAGCAGCCAATAACGTTTCAATTTCGTAGAGTGGACCTGAACTCGTTAAAAAACATCAGATCTATTTAAAGTTACAAACATTTTTTTAATCTCATAAGTTAAACATTATTTTTAGTTAAGTGCTAACCATTTTCTTATTCAAAGAAACTCTTTTTTTATTAAATAATATTAATACGAACCATCAAATTTACACTAATAGGCAAATGTGTGATAATTTATTTCGCCTTGGATTTGAGATTGAAGCTTCTGTCATTTCTCATTTACATTGAAGTGCAAATAACATATAAATGAATACAATCTATTAGTTAAAACACCTTTTTATTTCTTATATTTTTACTGAGTTTCAGGATTTTTAAATTTTGCGCACATTTTGAGTGGTTCATCTACAACTTTAACCAATTTCATCTTTTTGCCACATTTGGGAAGTACGGAAAATGTTCCTGATAATTATGCATATATTCATGCATACATACTTATATAGATGATACAAACATGCATACTTACATACATACATACATTACATACGTCACATATATCACATACACACATGCATACCCCATTAGACTTGTATTAATATTATTATTATTAGAACCGCGTCTTACTACCCATTCGGGTTATACGCACTTACGCTAATGTGTAATGGTAGTGTGATTGTGAGATGAAATGAAGGACCTACAGTTTAACGTGGAATCAAGATGTCTTGTCAGAGGTGAAGGAAGGGTTTGGTAATCAGATAAATCTTTGCCGGGACCGAGGATCAAACCCCGGCCGCCGGCATAAGAGTCTGACACCTTACCCCTAGACCGCCAGGTCACCAACTTGTATTAATAGAGATAGAGTATTAAAACTTACCTACATAAAGTATTCATGTTTTTTACAGCTTATTTTATAATTTATATGTCTATATTTTGTGTAGAGGATCAAAACAAGATTTCACAAAGATCCCAATCTCTAATAATAATGATATCATCTGAAAGCCCAAAATATCCCCAACAAAAATATTATTTACGGAAACATAGCCCAGTCAACATTATTCTCCCTACATTTCTTTACAAACAAGCATCACTTCCATACCATGTCCACACATGTCAGGCGTTTTCGTTTTCAAATATTTTAGTTGTTTTATTTTTGTATTGGGATTTTGAATTGATGTTGGTGAAAGCGTTTCAAGCTCTACTCATTGTGTGTACTGAATAGCGTAATATACCATCCCATGAAAGACTGGTTCGGTCGATCATTCATCGTAAAATTTGTTGTTTAGAGGGCAATTATTCGATCTTCAAAATAGCGACAATCAGCCAAACTATGTGGTGTTCGCAAAATCCACACGTGCCAATATAATTCTTCCTCTAATACGAGTTCATAATGGAATTTATTTGGCCTGGATTCTAATATTCCCTTGAATCACAATATATGTATGATATTACAAAATTAATTTTAGGTATTCTATTTGTTTGGGAACGATTCTAAATAATTATGTATATGGATTCTATTTTTATCTTACGTATCTTTATTTAATATTAAAATACGTTATATATATTTTGCTAGTTAAAAATATTATTTTGCTTTATTTATAAAAAGGATTATACCTTTAAACGTTATTAAAATTTATCTTAGCCTAAATCTAGTACAAATACTGCCCCCAGTCCCTATAATTTGAATTGATCCCCTAGTAAGCGTATAACCCGAACAGGTAGTAAGACGCGGTGCTAAATAATAATAATAATAATATATCCCGTAGTAAGAGGAATAAATCTTAATCGTAAGATAATAAACGTTAGGCTTTCACTAGGAATCAAGCCTGTGACTTTTTTTATTTCAAGAATGATATTCGAAAAGCGACAACTAGATTAATAAAACAGATCTCTCACTTTCAGATGATCCCCAATTTTTTCAACACTTTGGTGTTGTTATAAAATTTTTATCAAATGGATAGAAAAAGTTTAAAAATAACTAGGCCTATCTAATATTAATATTCATAAGATTTGAGTTGGTACATTTTAAAAGATATATTGCTTGGAAAGTGAAAATTACAATAAGCCAATTTATAATGACGCTTTAAACAAACTGTCGCAGCTATGAGATTCATTAATAAATAGAATTATACATAACACAATTATATCTCTTTTTACTTTCTCGCTATCTTACAGGTAGAGAAAGTATAGTGATCGTAAAAAAAAATCGAACTCAAGATTATGATGAATATTGACGTTTCATGACCCCCCGAATCCAAAAAAGTGGGTTTTTGACTTTCCGTCTGTCTGCCTGTCTGTCTGTACCTCTAGCTAGAGCCTAAACTATTTTACCGATCGGGCTAAAACTTGGTAACTAGGGTGTTCATAGGGTTGTCCCGAAGAGTTTTTGGAATTGTATATCTAACCCTAAAATTGAGGGTCGTTTACTAACGGGCAAAAAAAAAGTCGATTTTTATTATATTTCATTGCTAAACATTTATAAATATTCCAAATAAAATGGCTTATTTCAATATTTCAGCTAAACTACTTTAAGGGCTCCGGTCGAATGCGTAATTATCTTTTTTTATATAATCTCCTAAGCTATTTGAGATAGGAAGCTACTTATCATTACAAATATGTAGACTTCTTTATAATACTTATATTTTATAAGAAGCATATTTGTATAAAACCAATAACTTTCAAGATATACGTAAATATATATATATATAAACATATATATATATATATATATATATAAACTTTTCGAACACAAAAGGTAAAAGTATTGCGACCGCAAAAGAAAATCTAACCTGAAATGTTGATGGATGTTGACGTCTCAAGACATCCAAAACACTAAAAAGTGGTCTTTTCAATTACGTCTGTCTGTGTGTCTGTTTAAAATTAAAATTAAGAGTAGTTTAAGAAAGGGCGAAAAGAGAAAAATCGATTTTCTAAAAATCGGCTGTTACAATTTCGATTAAAATTCGTATCTAGGTGTTGATTAAGATTGTACATAAACTGGCTATTTTCATTTTACCATGAAAATGAATTTTATAGTACCTTACAGAAGCAGAAACCTCCGTATCTCCTCAACTATTTTAGAAACTAATTAACTTATCACTACATAATTGTAGTACTGTAAAAAATAAAAAAGCTTTTACGTTAAATACATTTTTATAAATCCAACAATTTCTGAGATAATGGCAAATATATTAATACAATTTTGTGAGCTTTAGTTGTAAAGAGATACTACTCAAGTTTATACGCAATAATTCTCCAATGCCCTAGAGTAATTAAATATAAGTAAGTCTCTAAAAGTTTATGCTGTTTTTCCTTAAACATCTTAGGAGAAATGTTGTACAACAATAATCTATCTATATCCATTTTAGACTCAATTGTTAATATTTAAAAATTTTATTGGTCAAAATTTATAAATGAGTAATTAAATAACAATGCTATGGCATGAAGATTTGCAACTCGTAATATAATGTCGAAAATTTTGACCGGAAGTTGAAATTTTTATACGAATTGTTGACCCTTGTGGACCCAATATTGATCTTTTTTTATCGGTCCAAACATACAAATGAGGACATTAATTCTTTAAAAACAAAATTATAAAATGGAAAACCAGGACTAAAAAAAGTTTTACATAAGTATAGTGCCATTTATGCTTTGGTTTACTAGTGTATATTATTTCGTTTCACATATATTACGAGTTTTGAGTAAATATCTCTTTTTTAAATCAATAGAGCGAAAAAGTTCGTGTGGAGTTCCGTACCATTTATTTTACACTCATGAAGTAGGCATATTTTGTCACTATAGCCACAACATACAATTTCAAAATTATTTGATTACATCTTTTTTAAGTGCAAGAGCTGCCTATATTACCAAATATATTAGGGTGGGAGACATTTTAAGTACCTTCAATTAGGTGTCTTCCTTGATTTCTAGCTTATGTAGGAAATTAGTCCCGTAGAATTATAATCACTACTAAATAAATATGTCTAAAGACTATATGGATTATAAATACACAACGAAAAACCTAAGAGAAAAATGTATGTAGCTTTGAATTATTATTAAAAGCTATGTATTTTAGTTTAGAGTTTACAAATCTAATAAAAGCGTTAGCCTATTGGCCTGCGTTTTGAAACACAATGTTGACCAAAATATATATTAGGTTTATACAAACATAACACTCTGTTTTACTAGTCACTATAAAAACATTTGTTTCTGCACATGGACCAACTATCCTTACAGTCTTATAAACAGAATCTTACTGGTTTCTGTTAGAATCAATCTCGGGTGTTTTGCTGTTTATTACAAATGATTTTTGTTATATATGAAATTAGATGCTGTAAAGCTAATAAATGTATCGATTGAAGCCTAGCCCCGGCCACGTTGATATGAATTTTAAAGGGACGGAAGGTTAAGGCTGTGCAAGGGTGATAATATTTTTTTATATTTTCTTATTTTTATGGTTGTGAGCATTTTTAATAAGATAAAATCATTAAAATAAGTATTAATAGAGCAAAATTGTTATGTATTTTTTGTTTAAATAGCTATAATGTTTAATTTAACTTAATAATACTAATCCTTCACCAAGTATTAAGTAATAAAAGTAAAAGCCTTACTTTTTTTCATGGATGTACGAATAGTATAGCACTATATGGCAAATATATTTTCGACACGGTTTGTACAATATTTTCCAAAATATTAATATTTATTATATAAATAATGAGATTGGATCGGCGACAGACTTGCTCACTCTTTTACAAATGTCCTAATATAAAACTACTTTGTGTTTTGAAATTAGTTATAACGATCCTAATTTAACAATAAGTACTGGTTCATTTGACGTTTATCATACAATCGTTACTATCGTATTTTCAAGACTGGAGAGGAAATTGCCCGACGTTACGAGATTTTTACAGAAATAAATACAGCTGAACCGGGGCGTACCGTTGAGAACCAAACACAGGTAGGAGTGACTACTTGTGTTTGATAGACAGCGGCGAGCGGGGAGTGGTGAGGGGGAAGAAGATCATTAGCAAACTTTTCAAGTTCAGCTGAGATCGTATTTACTATTGAGGTACAAAAACATACGAGGCGTAATATTCTGATATTTTAGATTGTTCTTGCCTATTAGTTATATGTGTAAAAACTGTACAGTCTATTGTTACCAGTATTCCTTGATATTGTTTAGTTTTATATTTTAGTTTGAGCGTAGGCTACCATTTAACTGGAATAGATGTAATTGTATTAATCAATGCCGTAGCCAGCCAATAATATCCTGAGAAGGGGGGGTGGGGGTTGGTGAGCTACCCAATTGCACCCAATTGCTGGAGGCTAGAAAAGATTATAAATATTAAACACCTCTAGATGCTCTCTGAAGTGCTTTTTATGGAAACAAAGCCCCCTAATATATACTTTTACTTTAATTTTGATATTGTTTAAATCATAAATAAAGCCATATATAAATATATTATTCATAAAACTCTGGGGGGTTTTGAACCCGCAAACCCCTTTCCCCTCCCCCCTCCCCAACTACGGCCTATATTAATAAATTTTTATGTGAATTTTACTGTGTACAAAATGCCTAAGCCTCTTTTATTTCCAAGTAAAGTATGCAAAAGAAGGAAATGATCCAAAGATTTAAAGAAGACATGGAGAATTCGGAAAGCAGGATCGTATTTCACCAGAAACAAATTTGAATCACTTAAAAGGTAAATGTAGTTTGAAAATATTACGACTAATTTTTGTATTTTGTGTTTGTTAAAGTATATTTAGGCTTATTTTATTTGTTAATTTTCTAAAAAAAATTCTGTAAGTATGCCGAAAGTATGCCAAATATATTAATGCTGATAAATAATTTGTATAGAAAAAAATTTAACAGTCTTGTACATGAAATGAGACAACGTTAAATTGGTTCCAAACGGAAATGATGGCTAGTTTTTGTAATCGTGTTTGTTGGCTACCTAAAGTTTAAAATAATTCTTAGATATACACAAAATCCAATGTGTTGATTATATTACTATATAAATTTATAAGTTATGGTTTAGTAGTTATAAGCCCTAATCAGTATGCATTCCAAGTACATTACACGTTTTCCTGGTCTCTCGGTGAGCGGTAAGTCAAGGTTTGAATTCCGGCTTGGTGTAATCTACTAAATCTTCTTTTAGCAACAGTTTCCCATTCTTCCTCCACGCAAACGCGGTAAATTTCCTCTCTATTCTAATTTACTCACTCTTACCCTATTATAATAACTAATTGCGAATAGCTTAGACGGATGGTAAGTAGTTCTGTAAGAAATAAATGGCTATATAAAATATATATTATTTAATGGTTTTAGGACTTGCGCCCAAGAAAGTGACGACTTTACACCAACTGCAGGAAACTCCAGTTCCAAAGATATGCAGGCAGACACATACATTTTTGATTAAGATGACGAATTGGAGGATTTACTATCGAGTGTGGAACCTCCTTCACTCTTTAGTGAAAATACGCTTTAAAAATCTGAATATAGTAATGACAATACCTTACCACCACTTGTCATAGAAAACAATGAAAGGGCACAGGACTCTCCCACTTTGGGTCACTGAATAATTGATGTGATGCCTTTTTACTAAACAACTCATAAATTAGGTGAACACTCCAAATCGTGTACATTAGGTAATTATAAACTAGAAAAGGAAATAATAAATGGGCTTGAATTTACTCTGGTTTATTTTTGTGACAATAGTGATGGCAAAGCAATACATTACCTCAAAACAATCCACACAGAAAAACGAATTGAATGACGCTGTTGATTGGGGTAGGGTTTAAATTGAAACAGACTATTCACAATTTAAAGAAATGATGGCAGTACTGGACATCCCCACAGTGAGCATAGAAAAATACAAAAACACGAGATTGGCATCGCTAAGGTAAGACAACATTTGCAATGTTAGTAATGACTAATGATAGTTGATGATTATTTTCTTAGCCCTATATAGTACCTAACCGTTTGGGCTATACTCACATGAACTAATTACACTAGTGAAGTAAGGTTGAGTAAACATAATTTAGAGGAAATATAACCGCATTTGTGTTGAATAAAAGTGAGAAACCATTTAGGAAACACCACCTTGAGTACACCCAACCAGGATTCCAACCCCAATATCTCTATTATTAGGAGTCAAGTCTATGGTTAGAGTGACATATAAGACCTTTCTACCACGAAAGTGGGATGGATTTTTAATAATAAAGGATATAAGTTTTTGTCTAGAAACGTTGTTTTTGCGTTCAAAGTTTCTTATTTCTATTATTATTATTGGTTTTATATTCAAATTAATTTTGTAGCTTGAGTGTTGGTATTTATTCCTTTATTTAAAAAAAGAGTAGTACAAATATAGGCTAACATAAGAGAATAAGGTAAAAAAAACACCAGTATTTTTTATCTAAAACTATGCACGCTAGTATTGAAACGGTACATGTAGGCCTACATGTTGAAGAAGGTACATGTCAGATATAAATTACTTTTTACATAGGCGTTTCTACAAGGGGAGCCAGGTAGACCATCGTACCCTCTATTGTTGCTCCAAATATTATTTTCAATGAAGCAAGTGCGCGGGCGCACACAAACATACCATTCCAAAAAGTTAAAAATTTGAATTTTTAACCACCGAAAAATATCCAAAATGGTGGAGCAACTTTAAAGTTGGTGCGGACCTTTCTTTGGAGGTCTCTTGTGGCTAAATGGTAAGACCTATCAAAAAACGGCTCCGTAATTACATTTGTTTACATCCACCGGCAAAGAAAACTTACTCAAAGCTAGCTATCATACTACTACAAAGCCACACGTCTGACTCACTCACTGACATTAATGTTTACCCACTTCCAGATGAGCTAGACACTATAAATTTGGCAAACTTTTAGCTTCTAGTCTCTAAACGACAGGAAAATTCCAAAAAGTTTAAAAAACGTAATTCCTAGCCCCCCAAAAATATTTTAAATATCAGAGCAACTTTAAAGTCAGTGCGGACCTTTCTTTGGAGGTTTCTTGTGGCTAAACGGTAAGATATATCAAAAAACTGCTCTGGAATTACACTAGTTTACATCCACCGGCAAAGACGGCAGAGTCCCCAACGAGCAAAGAGAGAAACATTGCATAAGTTTACTTGTTTTTTGAATAAAATGTAATTTATGGGTAGTTTACTGATGAGTGCTTTTCCAAAAACTTGGAATATTAAAAAAATATTTTTAAGATTTAGTTCTAAAGACAACACTTTACTGCTGGCTACACATATAATAGCCGATATCAAGTAATATTTTGTCAATAAGTAATTTAACAGTGTTACTAGTGATTAATTGTGATGTCTATCCCTAGAGTAATATTTTCTCATGAGGTGAAATAACAGTATTACCTTAAATTAATTGTGAGGGATATATCTAAAATAATATTTTGTTAGCACGTGATATAAGAGTGTTACTTGTAAATAATTGTGATGAATATGGCTAAAGTACTATTTGTAAGGAGGTTATATAAGTGTTATTTGTAGTTAATTGTGAGGGATATACATCAAGTAATGTTTTCAGGGTGGCCACTCAACAGTAAAATTGGAAAAAATCCCGAAAAATGTGCTTGAATTTTGCCATAGCTCGAGAATTTAAAGGCGAGGACCACTATAATTTGTTTTTTGGGCATACACATTTAAACATTTGCAATGAGGAAAACCACTGCGAATATACCCTAGAAAAATTAAATATCTAGGCAATGAAAACTATATTTAGCTTTTAGGCGTATCCAAATTTCAAATTTTTCTAGGGAAGGATCACTCAAAATATCTTTAAAAGAAGTCTCATTTTCAAAATAAGGTATAATTGAATCTATTTTCTAGTTTGAAGTAAGAAACAAATGCTATGATGTGAGACAATGCTAGATTTTAGTCTACAATAATGTTTAGAGCAAAAACACATTTTCTAGAAACTGTTTTTTTTTTATTCGTAATGTTTTGACTGGTGTGCACCCACCCTTACTGTCATTTGTGGAGTCAGATGCTCCTGAAATATCAGTGTGTAACGGAACGTTTACGCATCCTACGGCTTCATCCACCTCTTCCTTTTAATGAATGTGTTTGTGAGATGAATGCTTTTGCACGTGATCTATTGAAAGGTTCTGAAGGTCTTCAACCTCTACCATTATACTGTTATAGCCTCACTAAGCCAAGTCATTTCTAAGTTAATCCTCATAACAACTTCCAAGAAACTACACAATAGAAAGCTGAGGATCATTTTATTCAATCTGCTAAACGTTTCTACATTAAATCTAGTTTTATTGTCAAATAAAACCAGATTTATTTTAAGCGTTAAACTTGATGAAATGCATATTTTTAAATAAAGGTAATGGGGATTTCGCATATTTTCGTAACATCGCCAATTAGTAAAAACATATAAAACCAATATTTATCAAATTGGGAGTTTAAAGACGTAAAAAAGATAAAGGTAATAGCATTTTTATGTCAAAATATTATTTTTGGGCAAATAAATTAAATATAGTTCCAGTAGAAACATAGAATTTAATTTTCTTCACATGGTGACATCAATAAATCTTGAATATCCGAATGAGCATAGCATCATTAGGTAAGAAACATTTGAAATTAGGAGAAAGGATTGTCATAAATTCCAGAACACTCTTGATAGGTACTCTATAGACTGTTTATATCACCACCATGTGAAGAAAACCAAACTGTTTCTACCGGAGAGTTATTTAATTTAATTTGACAAACATTTTTATACCACCCGCCTCGGTGGCGTAGTTAGCTAACACGCTGGTTTCATGTTTAACTATACTATTAAGAACGGGGAGATCAAGGTTTGAATCTCGGGTGGGTGAATTGGAGGTGGTTTATCCTAAGTGTTTTTTTTCCATTTTCCCGACACACAAATGTTGGTTCACTTTCTATTAAATACCTTCACAATTCCTAACTATTATCGTAATTAGTACTTAAGCGTATAAACCGAACTGGTAGTGAGACGTGGAGTCATGTTTTACTTTTTAATTTAAAAACCGTAAAGTCACTTTTCTTCTCTCGCGTCCCCTACACTTCGACCTTAACAAACAAAAACGACTCTTAAAAGTACAAATAAACAGCACGAATTGACAGTTTGAAGGCTATTAAATCAACAAAGCGTTAGTGAACTGCTTTAACTTTAAGGTCTTGCAATAAAGAGCAGATATTTCCTCTTCTTTGACAATACTGAAGCTATCAGTCAAGGAGAGGAACTTTTTAATTCTTTATAAATGCAAAACACAAGGGCAGATTAAACTATTAACTTGTGCTTAAAGCAGATTTATATAAAGTTGATAAGGTATTTAGGTATATTCCATTCACGGTAGGAATTACTCTCTGAAAGGTCTTTTTTCCTACCAATATCCTACTTCATTCACGGTAGGAGTTTACCTCTGAAAGGTCTTTTTTCCTACCAATATCCTACTATATAATAGATTTCTGGTAGGGAAAAAAGTCCTTTCCCAGGTAAACTCCTACCGTGAACGAACTTTACTATATAATAGATTTCTGGTAGAGAAAAAGTCCTTTCAGAAAACAATTCCTACGGTGAACGGACTTTAGACATCCTGTACAGCACAGTTTTTTCCAGGCCAAAGATCTCAACATTAACAAGTCCTTAGTATTTATTTGTAAACAATTTTTTTTTACTATTTTTATACATAAAAATAGAAATAAAAGGCCTATAATATAACCTTTTTAACTCTAGTATAAATTTCAATAACATTAGTTATCTAAACAAATTGATTGTGGTCTAGTGACATAATGTTATTTATTTATTTAATTTTATTGACACGTTATTTTTGTAGTCCTGTCTGGAAATCAGTGACGCCCATGATTTCAAATAAAATAGCATAAGTATAAAAGTATCACATAAAGAACAGCGCTAGCTTTCGTTCCAAAAGCGTTAGCAGAGTGGTTCAAGGCGTTTGGTGGGTAATGAATTTGGTCCACTTTGATGGTGAGATGGTGTTCCAGACTCGGCCTAACGCATAGGATTAATATTAAACGCGTGAGAGTAGCATTGATTAGAAAATAATAGGATTTAAAATCGCACTGAGATAAACTCTTTAATGTAACAGGTCAGAATAAAATTCTAGAATGTTGAAAAAGAATATGTGGGATAGTTGCTATCCAAGCCATTAGGCTGTTATTACATTGTTGGCTAGTGGCACGTAGTTTAATCTAGTTAGTGGTGATGCATGATTTCCCTGGTGATATCCAACATAAAAAGGATTTCTATTAAGCCTACGCACGTGTGTGTTGACCCAAATGCCAGAGGTAGTACATCTACGGTCATTATAGCAAATACTAGCCAGACTTGGTATATGTCTTTGTTGGTAGTCACTTATCCTGATAGGTTCATCTCACATCGCGTAAATGAGTTTTACCCATTGTAAATTAATAATAGCGTGATGAGAATAGAATGAAAACCTTTTTTATTTCATGGGTTATTGTATAAGGTAGTGATTACCAGATATATAAATGAATTAATCGATTGAAACCAGGATGAGAAAGGTAATCTCTGAGAATTGGTTAGCATTCACCTGACGATAAAAAAAACATTGCATAGCGATTGTGGACAAGTTGATTAAGGCACGTCTGTTCTGGTTATCTGGTGACGAGTATGTTGGGGTTCAAATCCCAACCAAGTGTACTGAGAAAGGTTTCTCTTAGATGGCCGTTACTCACTCTCAACGCAAATACGGGTATGTTCATTCTAAAATTCTACTTTACTAACAACTACCATATAGTTTAGTCAGAAAATAGCCTTTAAGGGTTAGTAAGACGTGGTTAAGAGACAACTAAATTGCGCGAAAGTAATTACTAGTGCAGTGGTTTGAGATAGAATCCCAAACTCCTGAGTAAGAATCAGACACGCCGATCGCTCATCCAACTCTGCCGGTATGAAACGCTCTAGGGACAATATCGTCTCGTAGTTTGACGTGACTGCGGCTGAAGCTATGTGGCGTTCTTTTAAAATCAATCCTGTTGAAACGGCAGTGGGCGTGCCGTTCTAGGTCGATGCCCGCTCCTGTGTGGTTCACTGGCCATGAAGGCTGACTGCTCTGGGGAGGAACTAACTTCGAGTCTCAGTGAAAGCATAGAATAATGGACTTCCCTCCTAAAGTGTATAAAAATAAAAGAATATCCCTGCTCTGTAACACAATATCTACCAACTAGGTTGATATAAAATTAGAGTGTTAAGAAATATAAATGTAACTATCACATGCTCCTTTAAATATTATGGAAAGCCATTAAGTGGATAAATATATTCACGAATAGCCGAATAGAAATAGCAATGGATTTCTCAGTCAACCAGTCACGCTTTCTATGTTTCCAGACCTGATATTTATGGTTGTGTTACCAATTTAGGTCTTTTATGATATATTTTAACACCAGTTAAGAATATAAATTTGTTACTGGTGGTTATGATTTACTTGCTTCTTTTTGAAATGATGTAAGAATGTAAGTGAGAAAACAATGTCCACACATGGGTTTGTATTACGAGAGCGTAGTGCATTTGTTGTGGCACTTCCATTTACAATCTAACTATTTGTGTAATACTTCCCTATTTACGCGTTTGATTCAAAATCACCACATTTTGGTTTGATTTAAAATAGGGCCTATTATAATTTGTACAAATTACTAAATGTCCATTAGTTCAGGGCTTGGGGAGTGGTTTTGAGGCTTTCCATCTTCGGCGATTGTATATATATATATATATATATATATACATTTGCAATTTTGAATTTTCATACATTTTTTAGTATTTTCTTGTACAAGATATTTTTTCTTCCTACTCTTTAAGGTTATATTCCCTCCTCGCTTTCCCCACTCCCCGCCAAAAAACAAACTGAAAAATAATTTTAATAAACGTATGAAGTATAACTATAATATAGCATGAGTTGAATGTATGGATTATAACTTAAGACCAGAATCCACAGATGATATTTACAAAAAATACCTATAGTAAGTGAACACAATAAAAGTGCCCCCTTAAATTCTCAATCAGAAAAAGTATAAAATCAAATAGCTTAGAAACTTCCTAAAACCAGTTTCTGGGTACGTCAAAGAATAGATTTTATATAAACTATCTAGTATGCAATTCATGCGCTGATATAATTACAGCCATTATATAATGTAAATAGTTAATTACATAGAGTTTAGTCGTTGCAATTAAATGGAAAACATGGGAATGGGAAAAACTTTTAACTACATTTTTTTCACTGTTTTATGTCATAAGCATCTATTTGTATACCAACTGTAAATCGTTCTGTAAATTTTAGCTAGGATTTAGTAATCTCATAACTGAACCACTAAGCTCTAATTAAGCTACTGTCTCCAACAAGACATTGTGATGAGTGTAATGAAATAGCCTATTTGAAAAAAAAATCACAAATACTGAATATTAAGTTTTGTCAAGTTCTTTCAGACGATATAAATATTTATCAAAACCGGCCAGTGAGCAGGAATTCTCGAATGAAAATGATGATCCTGTAATCGATAAGTCACAAATGCAGCCAAATTGACCTTAAAGATCTTAGAGTTAGTCATTTTATATAAAAAATTCTTCTGTTTAAGACATGTCTTAAACATCATTTGGTATTGGATGGTTTCTGGCTGTAAAAATATTGCAACGCTTAAAATACAGCTAGTCTTACTACCCATCCAGATATATTTCCACTAATCGGGCAGGTTTCAGAATAGTAGAGATTTACAGGAAATATACAATTATTTGCACTAAGAAATAGTGGAAAGCCATTTAAGAAAAATCTCAATCAGCAGACGAGGTTATGATTAAAAACCCGCCGACCTTACCATAACAATAAAATATCAGGCAGGGTAGATACTGATGTGATTGATTCACCAATAACATTTAATTTTATTATTACATCAATTTCATTCTTGCTAAAATATAAAGTTCAGCAAGTTATTGAAAGGTTATGTCCTTCCTTCAGCCAAAGATGCAATTTTTTTATCTACATATATTTTCTTCTCATACACTGCATTTATGCATATACGAGTAAGTCAGTAAAATCAACTTAACTCTTAAAATTCTTCTCAAAACTCATATAAAAATTAATATTAACTTAAAGAACATACTGACATCTGCATGCCTATACACCTTTGATTAAAATTAACTTCATTCTTATCAAAAGATGTAAGATGTGTTTGTCCTGTGCAGTTTTCCCTTCGTTTTGTATGAGTGCACTGTCCATAAACAGGTCGCAAATACAATGAAATGAAACAGTATTTCTCTAATCATTTCGTGTATTAACTGAATAGAACACGATTAAAATAAAAAATACCATCCCAGTAGTTAAGTTAAACAGTATATAAATTAGATATTTTTTATTATATTATAATCTTTGGGTTAGTTATTTAAAAAAGAACACAATGATTCTTTGTTAACAATTAATTATTTAAAGGAAAACAATTGAGAGTTTTTTGGTCGATTAAGTAATAACAAGATTTTATTTATCGCCAAGGTAGAACTGAATTTAAACAAATTTGGAGCTAGCCTTTTTGAGTAAAAAATTATTTTGTCCCAAATTTTGTTATTACCTGGTTAGTAAAAGTTGGAATTTAATCCTCAAAGATTTATAGCTAGGCTTAATACAATTTAAAGTTAAGTTATGAACACTCAACAGTACACGCAGTGACGTATCAAGGGTGTCGTAAACGTTGGTGACTACTATGGTAAAACTAATTAATATTATAGGATATACTTCGTTTACCCTGAAAGGTAGCAGTCTTACCTTAATGGACTTACCTATGGCCATATCTTAAGCAACACCCTAACGGAACCGTGCAAGCTAAGCTTTCTACACTTCAGAGTAAACGAAGTCTAAGTCTACTTAGTTCTACTCTAACATGTAATGAAGTATTTTTTCCATCGTGTATGGCGTATATAAGAATATAATTATATTATTGTTCATATAAGTCTTAGTTTTACACAAACAGTTTTTGTTCATTATAGACTTATTAAGCAGAGAAACGTGATATAATAACGAACATAAAAAAAATGACGGACTTAAATAAACAAGAATGAGTTTCATAAGTAAATATAAAAAAACACAGATGTCTAAAATTAATAAAGATATAAACAAACACTAACCAATAAAAATATAGGTCTACACCTTAAAAACTAAGCACAATCCTAATTCATAGACCATTGCAAGAAAGCAAAATGTAACAAGTTAGGCCCATCAATCATAAAATACAATATAAACACACACATATCCCAAGACATCAACATTTCAGCACAAGACTTTAGCCTGAATGGAATTCTGGGAGGTTGGGAGGGGGACAACCTCACGCCGCCAGAGTGCAAGACAATTTATGGATATAAAATGCCTCTAGAAGCTATTTAGAGGTTTTTTATGGCTGCTAAGGGCAAGGGTTTAAATATTGTAGGAGCTATAAGTCACTTTTTTTGGCGTGTACGCTATAGTTCATATTTCTTAAACCGTTAAAATGTGCTAAATTTGTGTACTAACCTTTGGTTCATGAATAAAGGTTGTGGAAAATGCATTAAAATGTTCAAAAGGCAGCTTTATTATGATAGTACTATTTTAATAAGATTTAATATAGTATATAAATGAACTTATTACAGTTTGAAAATGTAGGCATACATATACTGTTTTCACAAAAGTTAAAGTTTATACAAATTTGCTATAGTATTAATAGATAGTAGGCCTAATGATAATTATTTGTAAGATATTTTATTTCAAAATCAGTTCCATGCCGTGGTCAAGAAATTTCTCAATGCGTTAACCAACCAGCTCTGGCAGCATTTCCAGCTTTAATTTCGATCAGCTAGATATTACTACTTAATCCTCAGGTGGGCCTGAAATTGAGGAAATTTTAACTATTTATCATAATAAATAGGCATTGTGGTATCAGGTGTTAAAAGCTCCTACCTTATGTTAAGAGTTATGTTAAGAACCTTAAAAACAATATTTTTACCTAGACGTAAGAATTGAAACTATTAGCTATCCATATTCTCTTGGATATTATTTAAGAATGAGATAGATCAGTTTTAATTAAATTTCGTGTTGAGTTTTGGGCTCAGATTTTTTTGAACCACCTTGTTTTCTCAGAAGGTCTTATAAAATATATATAAGAGCACTTTACACTCATCAAATTGTTCGTTGGACACCCGTTAATTTGTCACTGCCTACAAATGAAGGGAATGGTAGAAGTAGATTGGCAAGTCAAAATTGTTTCACCAGCTGTCTAATCTACAACCAGATTTCATTCACCAAGAGAAAGCACGACACATAGCCCTAGTTACGTATTTTATATAAACTTTGGTTCCTTTTTTTCTTCTTTTTTTTAGGATTGGGGGCAAGAGCGTGGGGATGATCCTCCCTAAACCCGTGCTTGAGTGTATTATATATTAACATAAAAAAGAATCATATTTTAAACGTACTGTAAGCTACAAATAAATACAAATTGGAACAGTATTAAGACTTTTATTTCATTAATAAAAGAGTCGACACTTTATTAATTACATAATAATGCTGACCCTATAATACAAAGATCACTCCTTGTATAAAATTTGCAAAAGAGAGAGAAATATAATAAGCAAAGACTTTGTTAAAAAAAAAATTAATTGCCATCTCCTGAACTTAATGGCGCTACAATGATTCAATCTATATATGAACGTCTGAAAGCGCACTCAATGTACGTTGTTTAAATGGTTCTTTGATATATTTTATCCATTCAAAATGTCTTGTTAGTGAAACCACTTAAAGCTCTACATAATAACTTGAAAGTGGCTTTATGCTTTGTAACAACCTACACCAAGACATATAATATGTTGTGTGGGATATGAACGATTTTTATATTTCTAATTTTTAGAATATTAATGTGTGGACATCTTGTGAATGTGGGGAATGCCAGGCCTCCACCGTGGTTCGGATTCCACGTTAAGCTGTAGGTCTTCCATTTCCTCTCACAATCACCCTACCATTACACATTAGCGTAAGAGCGTATAACCCGAACGGGTAGTAAGACACGGTGCTAATAATAATAATAATAATAATAATGTGTGGAGACATAATTTTTTAAGAATCAAATCAAAAGACTGATCTTAAAATATCAACTCTACATTCACAAATTTTAATATACTGAAATTATTATTTGCGATTTTGGAGGAGGGAGAGGTGGAGGTGAAAAATTGCCCACTCTTCCCTTACAGTCTACACCATGGTTGCGCCAACAATCTGCCCACCTTGACATCGGCATGACGCTACCTTGAGAGAGGTATCTCTATATCTAAACGTGGAACATTGCCATACAATTCCCAGCGTGCACGGTGGACATTTATCAAAACATTCGCACTAAACCATTTCTTGGCCATTCTACATTTTCTAACACATCGCATAACCTTGCCAAGGTCGAATTTGTGGCAAAAAGAAATCCCACATTAAGGTAGGCATTAGGAATATAGGGGACGTAATAAAAGGTTAGTGTTTTTTGAAGTTGTTAATATAAAAACTTTTTTTGTGTGTTATAAAATTATTTCTCTAGTATAAACCAAAAGTTTAATTTTCTTCACGTGGTAGTTTCAACAGTTATTGAATATCTGTCAAGGACATTATGGAAATTAATGACAACTTTTTCTTTTAATTTAAAAAGTTTCTCATCTAATGCCGTATGCTCATGACAGATACTAAAGAACTGTTGATATCACCATGGGAAAAATCTAAAACTCTATGTTTCTATTAGAGCAATATTTAATTTATTTGGGCCAATGAAAGTTTTGATATAAAAACTGCAAGAACATTTAATTTCTCTCACGTCCCTTACACTCCAACCTTTACAAATATTTTCAAGTTTTTGAATTTGGCATCCCCATAATTAGGTCAGAGATAAGTTGTTTTTAAGGTCAAAGACCTTCGTTAAAATACTGCCAAGTGCGTTCATTCTACCAATGAATGGAGCATGGCAATTTATTTTAGCATCACATTCTTATACTCGTTCGGGTTGTACACTTATGTGCAAATTACAATAATGTGTTAGAGATAAGTACTGTGTAATTCAGGGGATGTGTACCCGCATTTGCGTGGAGGGAGCGTGGAAAACCATTTCTGAAAACCAGCCTCACAACAACCGACCGGGATTAAGCCTTGATATACCTGTCATTGGCAGTCTAGTCTACTGTAAGGATGGCATCTTAGACGATGCAGCCACTGACGTGTGGGTGGTGGCATTATTAAATACAATATATGTACATTCAACAGGTAGCATTATTGTATGTGGTATAAGCCAGTGGCGTACCCAGGGTGAGGTGAGAGGGTAAATTCTACTAAGAATTCGGGAACATTTCCATCCCATTCCTTCCTCAACTTTAGCACACTAGCGCAGTTAAATGAGGTTGACCTGAGTGGTTAGTAAGATATGGCGAGGAAATATAAATATCAATTCACATAGATTCGTATATTTCTAGATACGTTTTACAGTTGGATAATGATATACAATAGAAGTTCGGAGGCTGGTATGTAAAGTAAATCACTAAAAATATAAACACTTTGATGTCACTATCGAGAAAAATAAATGGTTTCTATCTCTAAGTCCTACAGATCCAAACCAATATTTCTGTTCCAATTCTGACCTTGAACAATCCCTTAGCCCACCCACGGAGGACAGTTATTCCAACAGGTAGGGTCTACCAACCTTACAGGTAGAATACTACAGAGCCGGAAATATCTCTACGCTCCATGAGCCTGAAAACATTCCTCCCTCTTCCTTACTCCCCTACATGGCCTTCAAAACAAACAATTATGTAGCATGAGGGGGGGGGGGGGGAAGGAAAAGAAAAAGAGTGGGGGAAAGGGCGTATATATTTTTGGCCGCAAAG